>JADEYB020000007.1:35815317-35858240 GCA_015832495.2 Alces alces
GGCCTTGCCTGTGGGAGCCTGGCCCTGAGGGGGAAGAGGCGGCCTTGCCTGTGGGAGCCTGGCCCTGAGGGGGAAGAGGCGGCCTTGCCTGTGGGGAGCCCGGCCCTCAGGGGGAACAGGCGGCCTTGCCTGTGGGGAGCCCGGCCCTCAGGGGGAACAGGCGGCCTTGCCTGTGGGGAGCCCGGCCCTCAGGGGAACAGGCGGCCTTGCCTGTGGGAGCCTGGCCCTGAGGGGGAACAGGCGGCCTTGCCTCCTCTGCTCATTTGTTCACATGTCTGGGCTGGATTCTTTTCAAGCAAAGACCGAGGCTAAAAGAAGTGCAAAAACCCCACTCCAGGTTTTTGAAGACGGCTGCCCACTCACCGCTAATGCAAACACTTTCTTCTGCACGTCAGCGGCACACGGACTGGGGACCACGTGTCCCTGCAGGGCCAGCCTCAGGGTGTCCAGTCCAGTCCAGGGGCCCCGGGGCGGCAGGCTGAGCCCTGGCCTAGCTGCCAGAGAGCTGACGTGGCCTCGGGGCATGGCGCCTGAGAAGAGAGTTTTGAGTTGAGAGACCCAACCCTTGAAAGCCAGACAAACCCCATGTACTGTCCAAACTGGCTGTGGTAGAGTCACACGCCCAGGGCAGGTCCAGCCACACTGACTTCCGTGGCGTCCATCGCAGGTGGACTTTGTCAGCAACACAAATCCGAGCCAGTTTGGTCTCTGTCCTTGAGATAAGATCGGACGCTTTTCTATTCTTTAAAGCATTCTAATGCATCATAGCTCGTGCTGGGTGGATCAGAGAGTGGTTGCCAGCAAGGACCGTGCGGTAATCCTCTTTGCGAGGATTTTCTTCCCTGCTGTGCGCTTCCTGAGGGGCGTGCAGGACACCCGGCCCCTGTCTCCAGCAGCAGGGTTGGGCCGTCCACCAGGCTGGGGCCACTCGTCTGGGCCGGCGGGGCTGGGATCGACCCCTGTCTGCCAAGGCCCAGTCTGTGAGCCCGGCCAGCTCGCCCTGCTGGGGCAGCTCCCAGGGCATCTTCTGCCTGGGCTCCCAGAGGCTGGGGTTCGGGACCCCCCACTGCCCCCTGCCCTCCCAGTCCAGCTCTACCTGAACCCCAGGGGCTGTTTCCTGGGACCCCCCCTCCCAGGTTATCCGTTCGCCAGGAAGACATGCAGGCATGAAAGCCGGGTGGGCAGGGAGCTCTTGGCCATCTGCCCACAGTGGGGGACGGTGGGGGGCACATGGCCCGGCCAGGCCTGCTCACTGAGGCTGAGGACTGTGCCCTGCTTCACAGTGTGAGCAGAGGGGCGCTGGGGCCTCGGGGGTGGGTCTGCACCGCGTGGGGTCAGGCTCACCGCCGGGCTCCCGCTCCTGTGAGGCTGCCCCAGCCGCATGGCCTGCAGGACTCTGTCCAGGGCGCGAGGATTTCAGGACGAGCCTCGGGGGCGTCTGGGCCCCTCCTGACCTGAGAGGAGCTGAGGCCCTGGAGGAGGACCATCCCACCCGACAGCCCGTCCCCCACGCAGGCTCCGGGACGGTGGATCATGGCGGGGCAGGGGGTTCTGGGCAGCCAGCCGCCTTGGATCTCACTGGTCCCTTCAGCACGTTCCTCCGTAGCCCATGGTCTGAGCTGACCCGGGGGGCAGGGGGCTCCCCAGCACCAGCCTCTCCTCCCTGGGCTGGGGTGAGACTCTGCCCTGTCCCCCACCCTGGAGCTGGCCTTGTTTCTGATGACGATTCCAGCAAGTCTGCTCAGGGCAACGAGGGCATGGAAGGGCAGGAAGGAACTTCTGTGGTTCTGACGCTGAGATTTCCTAACATTTCAGCCCATTTCCTAGGACACGCACACGTCTGCCTGTGCACACAGGCAGACGCACTTGGGTTTTGTAGCCAAACGATCTGAATCCAAGTCTTAGTCTCAGCTCAGCTCTGCAAGCTGAAGATGGGGTGATCATTAACGGTGATGACCCCACAGCACTGCTCAAGTGTGGATGAGGAGAACAGTGTAGAGAGAGCCCCGGGGTGGCCTCGTTCCTGGTGGACACACGCGTGTGCTGTGTGCACGCCCACCCTCGGGGCAGGGAGATGGTGCAGGGACCCGTCCCCCAGGCAGTACTGGAACGCCGCCCAGGCTGCGGCCCTGAAATGTCTTCCTTTCTCCTTTTCTGTACGGGTGGAGTGTGGACAGGGTCACCGAGGGTGTCCATCTGGCCCAGCGGCTGCAGCGTGAGTGGACTGCAGCCTGGGCTTTGGGACGCGGTCCTGGCCCGACACCCGCACCTCCAGCCAGGCGCACTGACCCTCCCTCCTCTGTCCAGGGGAGGACGTGACGCAGGATGGGCAGGCCTCATGGTCTCGGCCCCGCCAGCGGCTCCCGTCTCCTCCTCACCAGGGCCACAGCTCTGCCCACGAGCCGCCGGCCTGGGACACCTGGCCATGCTGATGACGGGATGAGGCGGGGCTGGTGCCCGTGCAGAAGGCGCGAGCGTCTTCACCCCAGCCAGGCTGTGGGGCAGGGTCCCGGGCACCCCAGCCGGCGGTGCTGCTCCAGGGCCTTGGGGGCTCAGAGGTCAGCTGGCTGGGACCCCGGGCTCGAGCTCTGGGCAGTGCACATGGACAGAACCTGAGTTCTCTGGGTGTGACCCACCCCCTCCTGCTGGGCCACCAGCCCAGGGTCCCCATCCTGGAGGAGGAGTGGTCCCCTTACCCAGGGATGATGCACCAGATCTCAGGGACCCCGGGGGGTAAGCACAAAGACCCCTCCTGCCAGCCTGCCTCCCCAAACACACCTGCACTTGCTTTTTAAAAATTTTTTTAAAATTTATGTGTTTATTTTTATTGAAGGATAATTGCTTTACAGACTTTTTTGCTGTTTTTTGTCAAACCTTAACATGAGTCAGCCACAGGTATACACATATTGCCTCCCTTTTGAACCTCCCCCATCTCCCTCCCCATCCCACCTCTCTGGGTGGATACAGAGCCCCTGGTTGGCAGACGAATGGATAAAGCAGTGTGGTACATATACACAGTGGAATACTACTCAGCCACAAAAAGGAACACATTGGAGTCAGTTCCACTGAGGTGGATGACCCCGCCCTTCCTTTTAGCAGCTCATCCTACCCCTGTGGGTCTTGACCTCAGAGAGAGGAGGGGCGGCCAGGTCCTACAAGACTTCGGGTGGGGGGCTCAGGATCTGGCAGGGCCCTGGGACGGGGGGACCCTGAGGCAGGCGGCTGTGTGCGTGTGCCATCACCTCCAGGCGGGGACCCCCCCACGGCGTGCCCAGGTGACCCTCAGCAAGGTGCGCTCTGGCCCGGCCACATCCCGTGTCTCTCGGGCTTTGCTGGAAACTGGGCCTGGGGACACACGGGCCAGGTCTGTAATCCCCTGTAACCATCAGACTTGGATTTCTTTTTTTTTTTTTTGATGTTTTGTGTTTCCTCATTCTGGGCAAATCACAAGGCTCTGCTTTGAAGAGAAAAGGATTAAAAGGCCGTTAAGGGCCTCTCTGACATTAAACAGCTTTAATATTCTGAGGAGGTAAATGCAAATAAATTGGAATCAGACGTGATGCTTCCATCAGATCTACCATGTTCAACATCTCAGGGCTGAGCTGCAGTCAGAAACATGCTGGGGTTCTGAGCCCCCCCCCCCAACTGCCCAGCATCCTGTCTCCATGTCCTTCATTGTCAGATGAGGGGTGTGTTTTCAAACAGGTCCACACTGTTCTCCATGTGACTCTGGGGTCAGCAAAGCCCCGCCACGTCTCTCTCTGAAATGCACTGCCCGGCGGGCACCAGCGGCTGTCACGAGGAAGATGGATCCTCTTCCAACTGAAGTCCAACCTGAGGGGTGAGATCACAGTCTCCTCTCCTTGTGGAAACTGGATTTCCAGCCTTGGGGCAGGTTGAGCTTTTGTTTCTTTGAGGGTAGCTAGTTTGTAGCATTATTGTTCGGTCATTTAAAAGATATGTTAACAATCTCGGGCGGGAAGGGAGGACCACCCTCTGACAACAGGCTCCTTGTGCCCCTCGGAGCATTGCGTCTCTGTGGTCCCAGCCCAGGCCCGTCACTCACCGTGGTCCCCTTGGGACACCTGGGTCTTCGTGACACCGTGGGGTTGCAGCTCCCTGCCTGCCTTCACCTGCTCTCAGAGTCTCGGGGACGGGGGTCCAGAAATGGCATTTTTAACAGGTCTCCTCAGTGATGGACCCCATAACATTTAAGAACCGCTGCCCTGATGTCATTCAGTCGCCAAATCGTGTCTGACTCTTAGTGACCCCATGGACTGCAGCACCCCAGGCTTCCCTGTCCTTCACCATCTCCCAGAGCGTGCTCAAAATCATGTCCCCTGAACTGGTGATGCCATCCAGCCATCTTATCCTCTGTCGTCCCCTTCTCCTCCTGCCTTCAATCTTTCTCAGCATCAGGGTCTTTTCTAATGAATTGGCTCTTTGCATCAGGTGGCCAAAGTATTGGAGCTTCAGCTTCAGCATCAGTCCTTCCAACAAATATTCAGGGTTGATTTCCTTTAGAATTGACTGGTTTGATCTCCTTGCTGTCCAAGGGACTCTCAAGAGTCTTCTCCAATACCACAGATCAAAAGCATCAATTCTTTGGCACTCACCCTTCTTTACCGTCCAACTCTCACATCCATACGTGACTACTGGAAAAACCATAACTTTTGACTAGATGGACCTTTGTTGGCAAGGTAATATCTCTGCTTTTTAATATGCTGTCTAGGTTTATCACAGCTTCTGTTCCAAGGAGTAAGCATCTTTTAATTTCATGGCTGCAGTCACCATCTGCCGTGATTTTGGAGCTGAGACCACTGCCCTAAAGTGTGCTTCTTAGGGGTTAACTCTTCCTGAGGAAGAGAGGATGTTCGCGCCCTTGAGAACAATCACTGATCCTTTCATTCATTCCAAAAATATTCACTCGCCTGCCAGACATGGGTGTGCAAACTGTAAGATGAGCTGGTGGGCCCGCTCCTGGATAAGCCGCTCCACCTGGGGGAAGGCAGAACCACAGATGTGGCCTGTGATGGACAGGACCCCTGTGGTTCTGTCCTGAATTGAGAGACTCCGCCCAGAGGGCAAGGGAGGGTCTGGAAGTCAGAGTGCAGGGTGCTGGAAAGACCCACCCAGCTGCCGGGAAGGAAGCATGGGTCCCTGCATGAACCCCCTGTGGGGGCAGCGGGCAGACTCAGGACCTCGGGATGCACCAGAAAAAGACCCCGATTCTGCCAGCACCTGAGAGGCATGGGCCGGAACCTCGGTCCTCCGAGGTGGCCTGAGCCCAGCGGCACTCTGGCCTCATCTGGGTGAGACCTGGAGGACCGGCCTGCCCTCCCGGCCTCCTGGCCACGGAGGCCGTGAGATGCCGCCTGGGTGTGACCAGTGGTTTGTTGCCTGGTGCCGGAGGCACAGCTCGGGCTCCGGGTGAGGAGAGAGAAGGCCCTGCCCCACAGGGCTCGCTGTCTAGTGGGAAGACCCAGCAGAGGGGACGCCGCGGTGGATCTTACAAAGGTTATGAAGAAGAGGTCAGCTCAGGTGAAAATACAGGCAGTGGTCGGGGTGCAGGTGACCACAGGAGAGTCAGAGAGGAGCGTGGGCCTGGACGGTGACAGGCGGGGGGCGCGGGGGGCCGTGCGGAGGGCAGGGCAGGGCGCGGGCTGCAGCCCCAGGCTCTCCTGAGTGTGGTCCTGCCCACCCGCCCGCGCCCCCATGTTTCTGCCCAGAGGAGACCAGCAGCTGAGAGGAGGACAGATGCCCTGAGGGCTTCTCCGCACCCCGTCACACCCTTCCTGCTTCCCGGCCTCTCAGCGGGGGACCCATCAGTTCTCCTTTGCTCCCCAAATGCTGTGGCTTGAGCGCAGCCTGCAAACGGGGAGCAGCCCCCAGAGCGGGGCCCGGGGCGACCCCGAACTTCCCAGGACAGGGTTTTCAGGTGGGACACGTCTCCCCTCGAGCCTGGGTGAGGGAGAGCCTGGGCCTGGCCTCAGGGCAGCGGTCAGGGTCTGGAGACGCCTCAGGCCATGGTCAAGGTCTGGAGACGCCCCTGGGGGCAGGGGGCAGGGTCTGGAGATGCCCGGGTCAGCCCCATCCAGAGCAGCCAGCAGAAGGGGCTGGGAGCGGCTGGGGGGCCCGTCCCCCGAGCCAGGGGCGTCGCCTCTTGGAGGTTCTCTGCCCTGAGTGGGGCAGCGGCATGCACGGCCACGTCTGAGCCCCGTGAGATCTCAGGCACGTCATCCTCCCTGTGAATTTGTTCAGCTGCCCATCAAAGTGCCTCGAAGGACCGACGGAACAGACAGCAGAAATGTGTCCTCCCAAGGCTCAGAGGCTGCGAGTCTGAGATGCAGGGACGGGCAGGACCAGGGAAGATGAGCTGGGCCAGCCTCCACAGGGCAGGCTCCTCTGTGTAAAGACACAGTCATGTCAGATTAGGGCCCTGACTGCCTTATTTAGACAGGACCCCCTGCGACACGCCCTGCGTCCAGGGAAGGCCATACTGGGAGGCGCGTGCTGGGGTCAAGGCTGGCTTCTTATCTGGGGGGACACACGCTCACCCCACAATGCCCTCCACTCTTCAGTTGCCTCCTTTGAAAAGATAAGTGGTAACTAACTCAGAAGTGTTTCGTGAGATGAGGGATGTAACTGACTTGATTCTGTTCTGGACCAGGGAATGTGGGGGATTCTCCCCAGGGAAGCCTTGGGTCTGGAAGGTGGCTGTTGGCACAGAGACTCAGGCTGCACACTGGCTTTCTACCGTGAAAGACCCGAAGCTTCAGGCCTGATCGAGCTGGGAGCAGAAGGAACTCGGAAGAACACTTTTCATCTGAGGTCCAATAACCGGACTTTCAATCTCCTCCTCGGGGGATTTCTGCTTAAGAAATTCTTGACAACGTGATTATTCCCAGACAGCAGAGTCATGGAAATAAAAATGTAATCATGGGCTCGGACTTGTACATAAAGATAAACAGATCGGAAGGAACACATGTGTCATCAGGCTGAAATGAACCTATTGAAAAACAGGAGGCCTGTGAGGACTCAGGGAAGGTAAATAGACCTTGTTTTATAAATGACACAGTAAAGGTCCTTCAAATAGAGCTGCGGACCTCGGCGTGGGAAACGTTCCAAGTGATCTTTTCCAGTCCTGTTGAGATCAGCCTCTGCATATTTCCTGTTAAATAAAAGCCCCCGGATGTGCAACAGATTTAGCCGAACAAACAGAAGACGTTGGCGAAGTTGATAACTGATTCCCGGAGGGCTGGGTCTCTGAGCAGAAGGAATTTGGATGGAGGGAGAGCAGGCATGGCCAGAGGAGTACAGACCACGATGCTGCTCCGTTCTCCCGCTCACCTCCCGCCAAAGCCTGGCCCCTTCTGAGCTAGTCTGACGGCAGTAACCTGGGCGGCTGGATCTGTGGAGGCGCAAATGTGTGTTCACTCTGCCCATCGACGGACGTGGCGGCCTTGCGAGTCGCGAGCAGATGTGTCCTACTTAGGCCAGTGCAGATTCATCATCGTCGGGCACGAGCTCCCCGGGTTTTTTCCAAGAACAGAAATGGACACATTAATTTATCTTCATTTTCTCTCTTACGTCTCTTGTGGTCAGTGAAATGCGTTTTCCAGGTGACTGATTGGGGTCAGAAGTGTCTGCGGGGGAGCAGAGGGAAACCATTGTCCTCTGCGATGCATTCAAGATGTTACAGGAAATGAGTGCATGCCGGTTCGCCTACTCAAGCAACTAAATAGTCCATTTACACTCTAGCCCAGGGACTGACTCGCAGACTTCCCCCGGAGGGCCCCGCTATGAACCCCCAGAGAGAGAGCAAAAGCCTCTGCCCCCGCTTAGAATCCCTTTCTCTACATGAAGCCAAGGCCAGTGTGCTTTTCCTGTTCACTTGCTATGGACCACCTCCTGGTCCGCGCTGTAGCCAACTCACCCTTCAAACTCTCAGAGTCCCCCGCAAGCCCCTGAGCTGTGTTGTGGAGTGCAAACTCTCTGCTCTTTAGGCCCTGGTCCATGAATTCAGCCTGATCCAGATCTGGGTTTTTCCCACCATTAACCACAAGTTTCCTGGATTTCTATCTGTATAATTAGATAAACCAGGGAGGAAGAGGGATGAGAGAGACCAGCGAGTGATAGGAGCCGTGGTGGGATGGGTGGCCAGCGTGCAGCCCTCTTGGGCTCCTGAGGCGCATCAAGGATGCAGGCTTTCTTCTGGTAGTACTAGCATCACTCAGGCATTTCGTCAGGGACTGACATTACGTGACTTGTGTTTTTAAATAAGCTTGTTCTGCCTGCTGTGTAGACAAACTGGGTATGGAGCACAGAGGGAAGCAGCAGCTGAGACGTGCTCTAGACGGGCCTGTGGCTCAGGCTGAACTGGCAGTGAAGGTGTGAGCATTGGCTGGAGCCTGGACATAGTGTGAAGGCAGAGTCAAGAGAGCGTCCTAACTAATGGAGTGTGTAATAACTCTGAGGTTCTTGACTTAAACAATGGGCAGGATGGAGCTGTCCATGGATGATGGAGTTGTCCACGAAGAGTGGGACTGTTCTTGATAAGGGAGCTATCCCCCAATAATGGGGTTATCCTCAATGATGGGGTTGTCTGAGTTAATGGAGTTGTCCACAGATTGTCGAGCTGTGCCCATGATGGGGCTCTCCCCATGATGGAGCTGTCCATGGATGAGGTGGGTTATCCAGATGGAACTGTCCATGGATGAGGTGGGTTAATCCATGGGAGGAGCAGCAGGTGGGGTGAAGGAGATTGCAGGTTGGGTCTGGTGAGCCGAATAGACATTCAAGGAGAAAAGGTGCGAGGCAATGGGCCTTGGCAAGAAGGAGGGAGGGAAGTTTCCTTCCTGTCTGGCACCCTTTTGCATGTGATACAATTTTCTTAATCTGTGTTCATTATCACTGGCAGAATTTTTAAAAACTCAGAGTTGCAAGAACACAGGGATGTCTAAGGCACTGTTTCTTTTCTCAGCTATATACTGGGTTCCCAAACCCTGAGAATGTCACTGCGAGACCTAATGTGTGCGCACCCCTTGGCTCTGGCTGATTTCAGAGGGAAACTGAAAAGGTGACGCACCAGCTGTAGGTCTGAGAACTGTCGATGAGGCGGAGTCAGGCTGGGCATCAATGATGGGGCTCCGATGGGGGCCTGGGGAGCCCCTAGATGTGGAGAAGGAGACCCCAGGACAGTTGGGGTGGGCAAGGACTCCTTGGTGCTTCCTGCGGGGAGGAGGTGCGGCCATGTGGGGACCTAAATTTGCTCAAGTGAATCAGGCTGGAATTAAGGGTGACATTTTCGGTTTTCTACAATAGAAAACTTGTTCCTCATTCCCTGAAAACATATCTGTGGCTGACTGCTGAGCCGAACCTGCCCGCATGTCTCCCAAGCAGAGTCGTGTTTACACTTGGGTAGCTCAGAGCCCTGCCTTCCTGTCCGAGCCAGACAGTCACCCACAAGCTTCCTCAGGCCTGGGGGGGTTTATGGAGCCTCACAGGAGTGTCTCCACCTCCTCAGCCTCACAGCAGATGGACAGCCTGCCGTCCAGTGAGCCCGGGAGAAGCTGCAGCACTCATTCTCCATCCTCGTGGGCATCAGGAATCCCACACTCCACCCAGGGCTAGGCCTCCCTCCTTACCCTCTTTACTGAAGCATCGAAACAGCGAAGGCAGGCCCTGCATCCTCAGGTCATGTGTGAGCACTCAGTCGAGTCTGACCCTTTGCGGCTCTGTGGACTGCAGCCCGCCACGCTCCTCTGTCCATGGGATTCTCCAGGCAGGAATACTAGAGCAGGTTGCCATTCCCTTCTCTGGGACATCTTCCTGACCCAGGGATCCAACCGCGTCTCCTGCGTCTCCTCCCTCAGCAGGAGGATTCTTTACCACTGTGAACCGGTGGCCAAGCCTGGATGTTTGGAGCCCAAGGCCCTGGGTGTGACTCCGTGCAAAGGGAAGGAGCGTTCTCTCATTCATGAAAGGCTGGCTCAGGCTTCTCAGCTCATCGTGATTCTGTTTTGCGGATGAAACACATTTCGATGCAGATGAAATGCTCAGAACCCTGCTGGCCCCCCAGGCCACCGAGAGCAGCAGGGCCCGCGTGGTCGGCTGCGGGCCTGTGTCCACCCTCTGTCCCTCCACCTCCGGCGTCCTCCTCGGGGCGCAGACGGTCACCACCGTGACACAGCCAGGTCTCTGCTGGGCCAGTGTCCCCGGGAAGCTTCGCTCATGTCGGGGCAATCGGGGAGGAATTGGGTGCTGGAGAGTTGAGGTGGCGGAGTGGCCTCCCTCATGTGGGGACCCTGGAGCCTAGGGTCCCCCTGCCACCATGGATGACCCTCTCGCCGGCAGGCTGGGCTGTGTCCAGTCTGGAGCTGGGCCTGCTCTCCCCGAACAGGGGTCCCTGAAGACGATCAGACTGTGAACCCGGGGGAACAGGGTCCACCTGGGTTTTCTTCCTGGTTATTGTGGACCTGTGGATCTCTTTGGAAACCTGTTTTTTCCCCTTGGCCACAGTGAGGGCTGCAAGTTCTGATCTTTGTGTGAAGAAGGAAGGGACCCCAGAGGGAGGCAGGGCTCTGCCAGCCCTGCCGGGCTGAGCATCGCAATTTCATGGTGGTTCAGGTTCAGGTCTCTCTATTTCAGGCTCTGCCGGATTATACCTGAAAGTTCTTTTTTTCCATCCAGAAACTATTAAACACTAAACGATTCACTGAGAAAGACTGAGCCATAATTACGGAATGAATCATATGCATTTTAATAAAGATTTAAGTCAAATATTTATGAGAAAAGCTAAAAATACTCTGGTAGCTGCTGTGTGGTTCTGATCCTCAGCCAGGAGAGTGAACAGGGAAATCTCCCTGCTGCCTCGCTCAGCTCCAGCCTGACTCTCACTTCTGTGTCTCCTGGGAGGGTGGGGGTAGCCAGGAATCCCGGGTGCTGACCCGTCCCCCCCAGGCAAATCCGGGGAGATGTTTATAGGGTGCTCCAGGTCTCCAGTCACCCCTGTAAGGTTCAGACCGAGAGGTGCCCCATCCCACACATGGCATTGCTCTGTCTGCTGTCTCTTGCCTCTGCCTTTAACAGGGAGTAGAAGGGCATGGGGAGAAGGCAATGGCACCCCACTCCAGTACTCTTGCCTGGAAAATCCTATGGACGGAGGAGCCTGGTAGGCTGTGGTGCATGGGGTCACGAAGAGTCGGACAGGACTGAGCGACTTCACTTTCACTTTTCACTTTCACGCATTGGAGAAGGAAATGGCAACCCACTCCAGTGTTCTTGCCTGGAGAATCCCAGAGACGGGGGAGCCTGGTAGGCTGCCATCTATGGGGTCTCACAGAGTCGGACATGACTGAAGCGACTTAGCAGCAGCAGCAGAAGGGCATGGCAGCCCACTCCAGTATCCTCGCCTGGGAAATCCCGTGGACGGAGGAGCCTGGTGGGCCACAGTCCAGGGGGTCGCACAGTCAGACACGACTGAGCAACTCTGCTTGCACACACACGGATGCTCTTTGTGGAAAGTGCTTAGAAATGCTTCCTTCTGTGGATGCAGGGAGATGAGATTTCCTGGTTTTCCTGGATTTTGACAGAAAGATGAATGACACCAGACACAGCCTGGATCCTGGAGAATGCAGAGAACCACGCTGGCTGCATCCTCAGAGCTGACCCCGGGTCACGTGCTAGACAGCTGGGCACACAGGTGGCTGCAGAGCCAGGCTGTCTGTGACTCCCGGGTCTCCGCTCATGAAAGCCACGTGTCCTCCTAAGGGGGACATGGTGTCTCCACTTGACTCCGCAGCAGAATTTCACCGACGGTCAGCTCCCAGGACAGACGGTATCCTCCCACATCCTGCAGACTGGACGTCCGAGACTCCCGTGTCTGCAGGGGTGGTTTCTGGTGGGCCCTTCTCTCGGGCTCGCAGACGGCTGCCTTCTGCCTGTGTCCTCACGTGGCCTTGTGTGTGGAGAGCCCGGTGCTGGGGCTCCAAATCTCCTCTCTTCTCACAGGGACTCAGGCCTGCTGGGCCGTGACCTCAGCTGACCTACTGACCCCCTGAAGACCCAGCTCCACGTTCAGCTGCGCTGGGGGGCAGGGCGCAGGCATGTGGATTTAGGGGGACACAGTTCAGTCCATCACCAAGGGGGTAGGTGTGAGCAGGAGAAAGCCTGCCGTGGGTGCAGCCCTCCCCCACCGGGGCCCTCCCCCACCTGGGCCGAGGACCCGCGCCTTCCTGCACTTGGGCTCCGCCTGTGGGGCTGCCCAGCCAGGCGCCCCCTCCCCAGCCCCCGGGGAGCTCCGTGTGCTAGAGGGGATGCAATGAATGGACCTGAGATGCCTCTCGGGTCCGACGGCTGGCCCTCCATCCCACACAGCGGAGGATGTACGGACCAGACCGCCTTCAGGGAGGCCTGGCCCAGCTGACCGTCCCACGAGGCCCTTCAAACGGTGGGTTCAGCTCTCACTCCTGGCATCTTCACCCTCTTAAGTCAGAGGGGCTCTGATATTTGAGGACCAGCGTCATCATTCTGGGGACAAGATGACAAATCGGTAGCCCTTTGGTGGATATAAATACAGACCGTGTCCACAAATGAAGCAGGCTGGTCGCAGGGAGAGCCCGGACCTGCTCCAGAAGCTAATGAAATCTAAATAATTGGTCTCACCACTTAGAAATTATGTCGGAGGGCAAAGAAGACTATTTTTAAAAATACTCTCTCATGACTCTAAAATAAAACACAGTTTTTGTTCGGTCTTAAATATTCACACAAAATCACCTCTTTGGAGGTTAAAAAAAAAAAAAGATGAAATGGTCCCAGCCAACAAGGTTCAGAGCACCATGAGTCACGGATGTAAGGTTATGAGGCGGGTCTGTGAGCGAGCCCACTGCAGGGCAGAGCTCCGCTCCGTGCGGGGCGGGGCGCGTGCCCAGAGGAGAAGGGTCCTGTGAACCCAGGGGGCGCGGGGATCTGCGTGCGAGGGTGCGGGGGTTGTGGGGGGCACGCGGGGGGCACGCGGGGGTCGCGCGGCGGGGGCGGGTCGCAGGGGGCGCCCAGGGGGGGCGTGCGGCGGGTGGGGAGCTGGTGTTTATCTTGGCTACGGTGCTTTCTGCTTCTGGCTTTGCTAGTCATGCTGCTGGAAGACGCAGCTGCACTTTCAGCTCCTTTAAAACCCTCCTCGATTCACCAGCATCAGCCTGATCTATTCATGCATACACACCCGAAGTAAGGAGTCTTTTTTTTTAAACCATGTCAGTTGCAGCTGCTGACATATTGTCATGTAAATATTTTCTCGTGTGTCCACAGGCCCTCTGAGCTTTAATCAGACTCAGACTCGTCTCTGGGCCTTGTGTCTTGCCCCCAGGGCTGAACAGTGATCCTGATTGCAAACCAACTCACATGTGACATGGGGACCTGGCATCCTGCGAGAGCAGGATGATCTATCTATCTAGATAGAAAGGATATCTATCGATTAGCAGTGACCTCTCCACCAATGAGCTCCCCTGATAGCTCAGCTGGTAAAGAATCCGCCCGCAATGTGAGAAGCCTGGCTTTGATCCCTGGGTTGGGAAGGTCCCCTGGAGGATGGAAAGGCTACCCACTTCAGTATTCTGGCCTGGAGAATTCCATGGGCTGTATAGTCAATGGGGTCGCAAAGAGTCGGACACGGCTGAACGCCTTTCACTTTCTCTATCAATGAGGCTTCCCTGGTGGCTCAGTGGTAAAGAATCTGCCAGCCAATTCAGGAGACATGGGTTCAGTCCTGGAGTTGGGAAGATCCCCTGTAGAAGGAAATAGCAATCCTCTCCAGTATTCTTGCCTGGGAAATCCTACAGACAGAGGAGCCTAGCGTGATGCAGTCCATGGGGCCACAAAAGAATCAGACACAGCTGAGTGATTAAAGAACAATACAGTAAAACAGCTCCATCAGTGACCCGTTGTCTCTGCTCCCACCTCCCCTCCCGCATGTGCGGCCGGCTCCCAGGGCAGGGGGCAGGCACCCCCTCCCTCGAGGTCAGAACGGGAACGGGGGCGGGTGGCAACAGCCGAAGAGGGACAACAGGGCTTTTCTAGGAAGCCCCCCAGTGAGCCCAGTGGGCGACGTAATGGGATCCGGAGGGCTTCGCCAGGTGGGCCCAGGTGGGGTGGGGGCCCAGGGGGTGACCCCCCACCAAGGGCTTGGGTATGAGACCCCGGCACAGATAGAAGTTCCTGGGGCTTTGATGGGCGGGATTGTGAAAGGCTAATCGTGAGTTGTGATCAGAGCTGGAGAGTGGGGAGGAGGCCACTGTGCCTCCTGCCCCGACCACAGGCCTCGGCCCAGGCCCGGCCTCTGCACAGGGGAGCTGTGAGCTCGCGGGGGTGGGGGGGGAGGCCCCTGGGGCTGCCCAGGGGCCCAGGCTCTGCGGGCTCGGGAGGCTCTTCTCACTTCAGAGCAGGAGGTGGAGACTGGTGTCACTTGCAGCGTCCAAACTGGAGGGCGTTTTGCATGCCTTCCGGCTGCTGCCGAAGCTGCCTGTCCTCCCCGAAGTCCGGCCCCTGCCTCGCCCTAGGTCTGTGTGTGATCCCCTGGGCCCACCTGGTTCCAGGGGGCTGCTGGCCTCTGCGTGCAGCTCTGGGCGGGTTGTCGGAGGCGCATGGCGGGGTGCCAAGTCCGATGCCCGGGCCTGCCTCTCCTCGCTGCTCTCCGCTTCTCCTTGCTGCACCGAGTCCGACCCAGATGCCCTCGCCCTCACCTGGACCCCTGCCCGGCCCCCAGATCGCTGCTGGCAGCCCACCAGATGGCTCGGCAGCAGCCACCCAGAGAGCCAGCTTTGCAGTTACATGGCAAGGCCCTGGTGAAGAAGAAATACATCTTTATAATAAAAGCGCAAATGGTTTTTTGGCACACGAGCGCTTCATTAGATATTTATCAGGTATTTTAAAAGTTGGCCTAAAGCAGCATGGGATTTGCCAGGACGCTTCCTCATAGCCGGAGCAAAGAAAGAACTCGCAGGGCGAGTCTGAGATGCCTCTGCTCACAGTCCACACTGCCAGGTCCATGTCCGGGCTCATGGGTCCTCCCCATGGATGTCCGTTCTTCTCTGGACGATGCCGGGGTCTGGGCCCTGCAATCTGCATGCCCTGTGGGCCCCTGGGCCTGCCTCCGGTATCGGGAAGTATGCCTGGCTGGAAGTGGGGAGGG
Source organism: Alces alces (assembly GCA_015832495.2). Classification (NCBI taxonomy): domain Eukaryota; kingdom Metazoa; phylum Chordata; class Mammalia; order Artiodactyla; family Cervidae; genus Alces; species Alces alces. Next base: position 35,830,502 of record JADEYB020000007.1, read on the forward strand.
CCGGGCTTTCTGCGTGTGAGGGAGCTGAACTGGCCAGGAGGACATCGTGTCCAATGAGAAGTCACCCGGCAAAAATAAAAATCACGTGCCCACGAATGTACTAAAATGGAGTGAACCATTTGGGGAGGTTTCTCCACGTGCTCTCCTCTTTCTCACACACACACACACACACTCTGTCCTTAGAGGAGGAGATGCTGAGCTATTGCTAGGGAGTCATTCGACTTCTACTTTTGTTAAGTTCTATGAAAATGGCTGTTGCCAAAGACATTCATCAAGTTTTCCTCGGGACCATGTTAGAATTTCCGGAAGCCGGGGGCACCGCGACCCCGACCCGTGCCGAAACGGTTGACTCGGAGCGTTCCAGGGCCCCGGTGCACATGGGGGGCGGGCACTGCAGGTGGACGGCAGCCCGGGGGGCGGTAGCCCAGTGCCCGTGGCTCCATCCCCAGGCTCAGCCCTGCGGACACAGGAGCCCCGGTTGAAGGAGGAAACACAGAGCTGGACTCCGTCTCAGGCCAGGCTGCGAACACTAGGCCACACGCACGGTCACCCTCCCAGTGGACTCTGAACTCTGTGCCCACTGTCTGTAGCGGTGGCATACCAATGGGAAACCAGATCCCGGATAAAAGAGCCTCAGGACTTGTACTTGGGCTCTCTGTTGCCTAAAAGAATATGCTAATTATCTCTGTATCTTTGTAGAACAAAGTTGTAATTCCATTACGTTTATCGGGATCTGACCACAGGCCTATTGATAAATGTCCACTGTTTATTTAGTCTTGTGACACATGAATCACGGGTTAACTTTGATTGTATCTCTCTTTTACCTTGTCCAGACTAGTTTCAAGGAATTTGGGGAGGTGGGTTTGAGCAAGTACACTTAGGGTACATAAGGTTTTCACAAAAGCTGGTCGGGGTCCTTGGCTAGGAGGAGACTCTGCCTTGGGCCACCGGTGTGATAAACTGCACTTCACTATCTGTATTGTCCTTCTGAGTGAGTTTGTTTCCCTGAACGGGTGGCTACAACACGGTGAACAGTGAGCACTCGTGAATCCTGTCTCTCTCCTCCTCAATTCCCCTCCAACTTGTAAAGCAAACTTCCTTCAAGACATGTCAAAAGCTGTACACATCCCAGGTGGGCTGAAGAAGAGGCAAGACGGGTGTAAAGTGAGCCAAAAATTCTTCTGTGCCGATGAAAGGCGAGATTACGCACCTGGCCCCGCTGGGCCAGCAGGGCTCTGTGCTGCCGGCCTCTGCTGAATGCGTTCGCTGTGCCGGGAGGGACACAAAGCCCGTCCATGTCTGGCCCAGCAGGCCCGGCGTCCACCTTCCCTGGATGCGCTCCGAGCCCGGGCGCCCGCTGCCCGTGCCCACTCCAACCAGATGGCTCATGTTTCAGGGAGAGTCAGCATCTCCTGGACTTTCGTGTCGTCTGCCATCCGGAGGGGCCCTGGAGCCTGCGGGGAGGACGGGAGAATGTGGGATGGGAGAGGAGAGACAGTGGCCACAGGAAGCATCATGCTCAGGTCCTAGAAGGGGACATGCATCTCCCAGGGGTCACCCCGCACTTGGGGGCAGCTCCTGGGTGAGGCTGCTGGCCCAGGTGGCTCAGGGCCCAGGTGAAAATGCACCCCTCTGTGTCCAGGGGCCAGCTCCCGGGATTCCTGGACTGTCAGCCTGGGCTCCACAAGCTGGCGGGCCTCCTGAGAGGAGGGGGGCGCAGGCCCCGGGCGTGTGGCTTCCAGCGTGTCTGTGAGACTGATGCAGCAAGGAGACAGGAGTGGGTAAAGCTGCTCAGACTCCCCAGCGCCTGGAAGCTGAGGTCTTAGGTCTCCACTGGCGACCCTCAGCCCCTCTCTGAATCCATCCTACAGACTCCTGGTGAGTGTCCGCGGCTCTCAGCCCCGGGCGCGCTCACCGCCAGGGACTCAAGCAGGCAGGAGCCCCGCGTCCAGAGCTGGCCACCCTTGCGTCCACTGCCCACCGGCTGGGGCCCTGCGGGTGGGCGAGGCTTCTCAGGGGCCGGGCCCACCGCAGTCCCTGACGCTCTGAATCGGAGCCAATTCTGCCTGTGGTTCCTAGGGGCCTGGACGCCGGCCCGCTGTCCAGATGGACCAGACACAGGCTGAGATCCGGGCGCCGCTGACCCCTGGGCCCAGAGAAAGGAAGGCTGCTGAGGAAGGACGTGATCTCCAAACACCTCCCAGAGGTGGGACGGCGTCGCGGGTACAGTGGAGACCTGGAGGGAGCGGGCCTGTGGGCTGGGGGCCTCCGCGGCCGGTGGGCTCAGACAGCTGCCCCCTCGAGTCTCCAGGCCACGCGACAGCCCTGAGCAGAGAGACCAGCGACGCTGACCCCACCTTCCGATACAGAGAGTGACCGTCGCTCAGGCGTGTCCGACTCTTTGCCAGAGACTCTACCCAGGCCAGAAAACTGTAGTGGGTAGCCTTTCCCTTCTCCACGGATCTTCCCAACCCAGGGATTGAACCCAGGTCTCCCACATTGCAGGCGGATTCTTTACCAGCTGAGCCACAAAGGAAGCACAAGAATACTGGAGTGGGTGGCCTATCCCTTCTCCAGCAGATCTTCCCAACCCGGGGATGGAACTGGGGTCTCCTGCATTGCAGGCGGATTCTTTACCAGCTGAGCCATCAGGGAAGCCCCCTTTCTGATATAAAATTGTCTTACATTTTATTTCTGAATGTGCACAATCCACATACAGTGTAAGCGTTACAGAGGCCCCCCGTGGCCTCTTTGTTCTTTGAGCTCGTGATTTCCGGGCTTTCCTGGTCACTGAGTAGCCCCCACCGGCCCCGACTAGCAGACTGCCCTCCCTCCAGGTCCTCTGAGGGGGACCCCGAGAGGCACGGAGCGGACGGAGCCGTCTCAGCACGGCGTCTGCAACCGCGGGCCCTGCCAGAGACCACACACGCGTCCGGGGAGGCGTGGAGTGACCCCGAGACAGAGGAGAGGGGGAGCCGGTGACCCTCCGCGGAGGACCAGCACTCGTAAAACACGGGGGTTTGGGGCCTCGCCCCGCGTGAGTGTGGAGCCTGTGAAACAGTCTGAGCTGAAGTCAGACAGAAACGAGGCCCTGTGGTGAGCAAGGAGATCAGCTCATCACCCCCTGACGGCCTCAGAGTGCCGGGCGGGGTCCACCCCTGGGGGCGTCAATCTGGGCTTCGGGATGGAGAGGAGGAAGCCCGGGGCGGGGGGCCCGGCCTGGGCGAAGGGGCGGATGGAGGAGCTGGCGGGCCGGTTGCTCAGGGCCCGGCAGGTTCCCACAGCCGCTTGGGCGTCGGGGCTGTGTGACTCCAGCCGCTTGGACGTGGGGTGTGTCTGTGTCTCCAGCGGACTTTAAAGCGACAGAAGGCAGGGGGCGGGGGCCTGGGGAGCTCCCGGAGGAGAGGCTGTGCTGAGGCGACTCTGACTTTAGAGCCTCTGGCGTCACCGTCGGGATAGCGGAGGGCGCCGCTCAGTGTTCGGGGGCGAGACTCTCAGAGGCCATCCTGTGCCCTGCAGAGCCGGGGCGGCAATGGCGGGGGCCAGACCGGCGGCTCACAGAGCTGCCCCCACCACGGCGGCTTCCCAGCGTGTCCACCCTCTGCCCCGCCCGCGGCAGTGGCCACCCCACCCCCGGGCGCCTGGGGCCCGTCACTGGCCGTCACTCACCCCTCCGCACGGGGCGCCGCGCTCCCGGGTGCTTCTGACCCGCCTCTCCCCGCTGGCTGAGGACACGGCATGTCTTTCCACGTGCTTCTTTGTGCTGGCCTGCTGTGTCCTCGTGGGTGACATACCTGCTCCCGTCATGTTTTCATGGGATTTGTAAGCCGTCGCTTCGAGAGTTCTCTGCATATTCTGGCTGCAGGCGCTGTCCTTCATGGGATCTGTGGTTTGTAAATATCTTGGGGCTCAAGCTAACTTTTTTGCTGCTTGATGAATTGCCGCCAGTGCAACATCCTATTCATTATACGTTTCAACAAACATCCACAGACTAAACAACGTTTCAGTTGATAAGTGGAAATGACTGATCGAACGTCTGTGTGACTCTCACACACACACACGTGACTGCTGAAGCTGTCGCTCATGAGTGTTTGGAAAGAAGGCTCATGCTGGCTGCTGAGCGGCTCTCGGACGAGGCCTGACTCCCAGGGTCTTGGAGTAAACAGGAGGCTTTCAGACAAGACACAGAGGTTGCTTTGGGGCCAGAAACACAAAGCCTGTGGGGAAATTTGAACGAAAGGGCAGGGGTAAATTACGCGCATATGCATACTTGGCTCAGACAGTAAGCAATCTGCCTGCAATGCAGGAGACTTGGGTTCGATCCCTGGGTTGGGAAGATTCGCCGGAGGAGGGCATGGCAACTCACTCCAGTATTCTGTCCTGGAGAATCCAATGGACAGAGGATCCTGGCAGGCTACGGTCCATGGGGTCACAAAGAGTCGGACACGACTGAGTGACTAACACACAGATACACAGACAGCTGAGAGTGTGATGGAATGAACATGCACAGAACCAAGATCCGGGTAAAGACAGCCTCCCTGCTCTCAGAGGGCCATCCTGGCCTGCCCCCCCCCCCCCCCCCCCCCCCCGCCCCCGCCCCGAAGAGGGGACGATGTTCCAGCCTCTGGTTAGCACTGCCCCGGTCTCTCTAAGTGCCACCTTATAACCACTGAGTTTCATGGCCTCCTCTTTTACACAGAGCAGTGCCTGTTAGCACTTAGACTGACTGTTCTCTGCGACTACAGCCAACCCCACCTGTGAGCTATAAATACAGGACTGAGGCAGAGTCCGTGCTGCCGTCAACGAGCAAGCTCAGATCCCAGTCCTCGTTGTCATCTGTCAAGGCTTTCTTTGCCAGTCCCCCTGATGGGGCCCGCAGGGGCCCTCCCTGGATGAAACCCTTTTATTCCCTGTCCTCCCTCTGGACCCCGTTAAGGAGCAGGAAACATCAGGAGGAAAAAATGAAGCGTGCAGACTCTTCGTGGAATGGACATTCCACTCTGACTGCTACGGACCAGCTTTTCTCATCTGCTCTGTCTTGGGAGGCAGGGTGTCCCTCGGGGCAGGACCCCATGTGCTGCCAAAGCTCCATACAGTGGCCGTTTCATCGTGTTCATTTACGATGCTGCTGATAAGCTCTGACTCTCTTCCTAGAGGGCCGCTTTCACTGCGCGCCAGGGCTACAACTTCACTGTTGGCGTCCCTCCCACCTCGAGAACGTGCAGGGACTGGGCTGGTGAATTTCACAGGCCCACTTGTTGGGCCAGAGCGCCCAGTGCTTGGGCAAACATCTGTTTAGGTGTTGCTGTGAAGCCATTTTTAGATGAGATTAACATTTACATCTCACCGGCCGTGTCTAAGCAGTTGAAGACACTAAGAGAAAAGACCGCGGTTCCCCTCCAGACTCGGCTCAGGCTGCAGCAGCTGCTTGTCCTGGGCCACTGACTGCCAGTCTTCCCTGCGGAGTTCAGTTGTTCCAACACCCCCAGAGTCAAGTCAGCCAACACCTTCAGATCAATCAGTTGCGCTCTCTCTCCCCTTGTGTGTGTGTATATATATATATATATATATTTATTTATTTTCTGTTTCCCTGGAGGATCCTACCTAACACAGGCGCACCCCAGAGATAGGGAAGCTTTGGTTCCTGAACATTGCATTAAAGCAACTATCACCATGAAGCAGGTCACAAACAGTGTCTGGTTTCCCAGTTCATATAAAAGTTATGTTAAAAAAAATAAAAGTTATGTTCACACAGTAGTGTAGTCTATTAAGGGTGCAATAGAAATGGCAGCCCACTCCAGTGTTCTTGCCTGGAGAATCCCAGGGATGGGAGATCCTGGTGGGCTGCCGTCGATGGGGTCGCACAGAGTCGGACACGATGAAGCGACTTAGCAGCAGCAGAAGCATTTTGTCTAAAAAACAATACACACGCTTCAACATAAAAATAGTTTGTTGCTAAAAATGCTAACTGTCATCTGGGCCTTCACTGAGTTGCTCTTTCCACCTCGATGTTGAGGCTGCTGGCTGATGAGAGTGGGGGATGCTGATGGCGGGGGTGTCTGCAGCAACTTTGTGCCATGAGATGAGAGGGAAGTGGGCTGTGCTGCTGACTCTTGCTCACAGCTGATCACGTGGAGGCCGTGGTAGGGCTGTTCACTGCCCTGATTCCAACCCTGTTTCGTCTCAGGGAGCAAGGAGGACTGAGCGGGGGAGGTGAAGGGGTGGGGGTCTGTGGAGCAGTCAGAACACACACGACATCATCAGCTAAGTTCACTCATATAATCGAGGTTCCTGGCATCCCAAAACAAGTCCAGGAGGAACATCGAGCATCACTGACCATAGGTCACCATTGCAAACATGAAAATAGTGAAAATGTCTGAGATAGTGTGAGAGTTGCAGAATGTGACCCTGTCAGCAAAGTCAGCAGATTTTGCTGGAAAAGTGGCACCTGTGGACTTGCTCACTGCGGGGTTTCCCCAAACGTTCAATTTGTAAAAATGCAATGTTTGCAAAGTTTCATACAGTGAGCAAAATAAAAGGAGGTCTGCTCACAGAGTGACTCTTTACTGCTTGCATAAGAAACAGATTAATTTTTCCCCTGAAATACAAGACTCACCACTGGGTCTAACTTTGCACATGAAACTTTATTAGCCACTAGCATCTCATGAGCTCTTCTATTCTGGTCATGAAACTCTGATCAACTCACACTTCCATGAGCTGAGCTGTTTCCTTATCTAAAAACTAAAAATAGAGCTGCCATATGATCCTGCAATCCCACTGCTGGGCATATACCTGAAAAAAATGAAAACTCTAATTTGAGAAGCTGTATGCACCCCAATGTTCATAGCACCACTATTCACAATATCAAGACATGGAAGCAACTGAAGTGTCCAATGACAGATGAGTGAATCAAGAAGATGTGGTGTATATACACAATGGAATATTACTCAGCCATAAAAATGAATGGAATAACGCCATCTGAAGCAACACGGATGGACCTAGAAATTATCATGCTAAGTGAAGTAAGTCAGAGAAGGACAAATATCACGTGCTATCACTTACATGTGGAATATAATATCTGATACAAATGAGCTAATTTATAAAATGAAAGTAGACTCACAGACACAGTAAACAAACTTAGTTACCAAATAGGAACGAGGTAGGGGAGATAAATTAGGAGCTGGAAAAAAAATACAGTCGTGTCCGACTCTTTGCGACCCCTGGACTACACAGTCCATGGACTTCTCCAGGCCAGAATACTAGAGTGGGTTGCCGTTCCCTTCCCCAGGGTATCGTTCCAACTCAGGGATCGAACCCAGGTCTCCCTCATTGCAGGCAGATTCTTTACCGTCTGAGTGATGAGCGGAGGCCTTGTGGTTTAGGAGCTAGGGACTGACGTATACACACTGCTATGCATAAAACAAACAACAAGGACTGATGTTGAAGCTGAAGCTCCAATACTTTGGTCACCATGCAAAGAGTCGACTCATGGGAAATGACCCTGATGCTGGGAAAGATTGAGGGCAGGAGGAGAAGGGGACGACAGAGGATGACATGGGTGGATGGCATCACTGACTCAACTCTCTCTCTCTGGGAGGTAGTGAAGGACAGGGAAGCCTGGCGTGCTGCACTCCATGGGGTTGCAAAGACTCGGGAACAACTTAGCAACTAAACAACAGGAACAGCAAAGACCTCGTGTGCTGCACAGGGAACTGTGTTCAATCTTGTAATAACCTATAAGGAAAAAGAATCTGAAAAATAATATGTGTGTGTGTGTGTATAACTGAATCATTTCGCTGTACATCTGAACCGAACATTATACTATACTATAAATCAATTATACTTCAATACATCATAAAGCACAATAAAAAAAGTCCTTTCCACCTTTCAAAGTTAGTTCTAGTGCAGCACCCACTGCGACTGTGTTTCATGTAACCCACCACGGTATCTGCCTCTCAGCCCTCCATTTATAACTCGGTAACCCCCCAGAGAAAGCTCACATGCGCCTGGAGCGGACACGGAGACACAGCGTCTGTCGCAGCCTCCCAGTGGGAAGGAAGCTGGCGCTGCAGTGAGCTGGGCCGAGCGGGCAGGGAGCAGAGGGGCAGCTCTGGGGCGGTGGGCGGGCGCGGTGAGGGGCGCCGGCCCTGACCCAGGCCCCGGGCACCAGGACCGCGGACGTGCCGTCAGACGTGCTGGGGAGATCCCGCTGGCGCTCGCAAACCCTAACCTTTGCCTTTCGACCTTCCAGGGCACGTTCCATCTCTGCTAAACCAAATGATCCCAATGGATTTATTTTTTCCTATTTGAAGTTGCTCTGAAAAAGCCCAGGGTCTAGCTCTGGCTCCTGGGGCGCGTGGGCCCCTGTGACTGGTGCTGGGAGGCTGAGCCCCGGCCAGGCCCACCCAGGCCCGCACCCACGTGCTTGGTTTCAGTCTTGGCTTCTCCAGGATAGCACCCCTTCCCCGCCTGACCCCAGGGGTCCTGTCCGCATGGGCTGGGCTGAGACCCGGGCGGCCGCGAGTGCTGGGAGGCTGGCCCGCCCTGCCGCTGCCCTCTTCCAAGGGGGAGCCCGTGATCAGCATCTTCCTGGAGATGATTCTCGAAGACCTCCCTCCTGTTGACAAACAGGCTCTCGGGGACCCATGGGGCGGGGGCAGAGGTCATCCGGCCCTTGCCGCAGGACCCTGCCCCTCACCCCTGCCGTGGCCAGGCCCATCCTCCCCCTCCTGGGGCCAGAGCGTCCCCTGCAGGCTGCAGCCCCCTTGAGGCATCCTGCACTCCCCAGCCCTTTCCCTCTGCTGTGGGCGGGTCACCCCGCAGCTGCCTTTCCACTTCTGCATCTCCGCCCTCCCCGCCCTCCCCGCCCTCCTAGCCCTCCTAGCTTTGTGGCCTCAGAGCTCTGCCGTCCCTGCTTTGGGGGAATTTCTGAGAGAGCAGGGGGTCCCGACCGCGGTCACTGAGTGAACCTGGGCTGCTGTTTGGACTCCTCTTTTGTTTCTTTTTTGTTTTGTTTTCGCCCTGGTGGGCAAACAAAAGCAATGAACCTAAACATAAAACAAGCCCATCGTCCGTCATCACCACCCCTCCAACAGCAGAGGGCAGACCCCCGATTTTGGCCTGTCTCCTGGGGACGGACTCTAAACCGCTTGTCAGACTGCTGTGCTGTGACTTCATCGGAAGCATTTTCTCCTTCACAGTGGCAGAAAAAATAACCACATGCCTCCCCCGACTGTGTTTTCTACATTTCAACACGTTATGGATGGAAAATAAATTAGAAATGTAGGAAAACATTGAAGCATTGTAAAATAAGATGACGAATTCTTAAAATGACAAAATAATTCTAAAAATAAATAAAGGACTGAAAACTGCCCCTGATGATGCGGATGCCCATGGAATTCTCCAGGCAAGAATACTGGAGTAGGGAGTAGTGCCCTTCTCTGGGGGATCTTCCCGACCCAGGGATCGAACCTGTGTCTCCTGCATTGCAGGCAGATTCTTGACTTCCCGCTAGGGAAGCCCCAATGTTCCTGATCACCAACACTAAATAATAAACAAAAAACAAATTTTGGCAAAATGGTTTCAGCCATACTTTCATGCTGACCAGCCCTCAAATGATCCTCTTCAGAAGTTCAAGCATGTACAGATTCTCCCTTAGTTAAACATTAAGCTGATGCTCAAGAAATTGTAATGTTAATTGCATTGTCTGATTAAAGCAGATTTCTTTGGTATCGTTGAACCACCTTCTAGGTAATGGATTCAATCCAAATAGTCGAGATTCCATTCTCTCCTAGTAAATCATGATGTGTTTTCATGGAAATAACTTTGACTATATATGTTTTATATAAATAGTATTATATATGTATATGTTATATATTTTATATATAATTAATATTATATGTAGTATTATATATACACATGAATATGGAGAGAGCGAGAGACATCTCCCATGAAACAGAAAGACACATTTCCTTGGGCTGAACATCTTGTCAACAAGACCGATGTCAAACAGCTTACCATCTTTGTTTTCTTATAGGATTTTTATGGTTTCAGGCTTTCTATTCAAGTCTTTAATCCATTTTGAGTTAATTTTTGTGTATCTATAAGATAGGGGGCCAGAGTCATTCTGTTCCCCATTGTATATTCTTAGGTCCTTTGTTGTAAATTAATCACTCGAATATGCGTAGGTTTATTTCTGGGCTCTATTCTATTCCATTGATCTGTGTGTCAGATCTATGACTATGCAATGCCATGTGGTTTTAATCACTATAGGTTTGTAATATTATCTGAAATCAAGGGGTATGATGTCTCTAGTTTTGTTCTTCTTTCTCAGTATTGCTTTAGCTATTTGGGGTCTTCTATGGATCTGTGCAAAATTTAGAGTTGTTCTATTTCTGTGGAAAATACTGTTGGAATTTTGATAGGGATTCTGTTGAATCTGTATATTATTTTGGGTGTATGAACTTTTTAATAGTATTAATTCTTCCAACCTGTTGAGCGTATTGTATCCTTCCATTATGTGTGTCTTCTTCAGTTTCTTTCATTTAATCTTATTTTCAACATACAGATCTCTAACCTCCTTGCTTAGGTTCATTTCTAGATACTTTATTGTCTTTGATACAATTGTAATGGGAGTGTTTTCTTAATTTCTCTTTCTGATAGTTTGTTATTACTGCAAAGACATGTGACATTTTTTGTGTATTGATTTTGCATTCAGCAACTTTACTGAATTTGCTTGTTAGTTCTAACAGTTTTTGATGGTTTCTTCAGGGTTTTCTATATATAATACTATGTCATCTGCAAATAGTAGTAGTTTTTACTTTTTCCTTTCCAATTTGGGTCACTTGTCTTTTTCTTGCCTAATTGCTGTGGGCAAGATTTCCAGAACTGTGTTGGACAAAAGTGGTGAGAGTGGATATCTTTGTCTTGTTCTTGATCTTAGAGGAAGAACTTTCAGCTTTTCACCATTGAGTGTATTGGCTGTGGGCTTGTCATGCATGACCCGTATTATGCTGAGGCACAATCCCTCAATAACCACTTTGTTGACAGTTTTTATCATAAGTAGAAAGGCATTTTCTACATCTATTGAGATGACCGTATAAATTTTACCTTTCATTTTGTTAAAATGACATATTGTGTTGATTGATTTATGGATGTTGAACCATCCTTGCATCCCTGGAATAAATCCCATTAGATTGGAATAAATCCCATTTGATCATGCTGTATGATCTTTTAAATTTATTGTTGGATTAGGTTTGCTAACATTCTGTTTTGAATTTTTACATCTATAATTTTTACATCTATTGAATACATTCATCAGGGGCACTGGCCTGTAATTTTCTTTGCAGTGGCATCCTTGTCTGGTTTCATATCAGAATGATGCTTGCCTGAGAAAATGAGTTTGGAGGTGTTCCTCCCTGTTCTATTTTTTGGAAGAGTTTGATGAGAATTAATTAATTCTTTGAACGTTTGATAGAATTCACCACAGAAGCAAGCTGGTCCTCCTAGACATTTGTTTGTTGGAAAGCTTTTGATTACTGATTTAATTCCCTTGCTAGTAAGATTTTCTATTTCTTAATGATTCAGCTTTTGTAGGTTGCATGTTTCTAGGGCTTTACCCATTTCTCCTAGGCTGTCCCATTTGGTGTGTGATTGGTCATAGGAATCTCTTACGTCCATTTGTATTTCTATGGTATTAGTTGTAACTTCTTTTTTATTTCTGATTTGTTTGAGTCCTCTCCCTTTTTCTCTTGGCGGGTCCAGATAAAGGTTTGTCCATTTAGTCTATGTTTTCAAAGAGACAGCTCTAAGTTCCATTGATCTTTTATATGGTCTTTATAGCCTCTATTTCACTGATTTTCACTGCCTTTGTTATCTCCTTCCTTCTCCTAACTTTGCGTGGCTGCATTTTAATATTCAGCTTAGACCATCAGGAATGTGGGGGAGAGGAGTGCTTTAATGGATTGTCATCCTGACATTTGCAGGAGGCTAGGGGAGGGGGCATGGCTGTGAAGGTAATTGAAAGGTGTTTTTATTGGAGTATCTTCTTACATTGCTTTCTGTCACATCTGTGACTCACATCTGTGAGTAACTCACATCTGTGTGGTCCACCAGCCTCGGAGTGTTCCTGGCAAGTCATATGTCTGTGTACAAACCTTTCCAGCCCCCTAAAGGCAGGTCTCACATAAAGAAAGGAGGGAAAGATGCCTGCATTGTGGTTAATGAGGAGGGAGAATCCAGAGGTGGTTTAGGTCATCTGAGTTCAGAAGAGTTTGGCTGTTATCTGTTAATTAAGTTAGCTCTGCCCCTCTCCTCTTTCACACCTGCTGCCATCATTACTTTTGGGTGAGATGGGCTTTTAAAATTATTATTGTTTTAGCTCTGTAACTGTTATCTTCTATAAGTTTCATATACTAATAAATGTGGCTTCATGAACAGAAAGGCAAAAATAGCTTCTGAAGGTTATGGATACAAACCTATTTCAAGACACCTATGCTGCCTCCTGGTAGCTCTGTCATGTTTCGCCTGATGGGAGGTTGGTTCCTTAGACTGGGTTTGGCTCTGGCAACAGAAATACATACTTTCAGTCGTCTCCTGTCAGCTTTAGAGGGAACGTTTGCACCATAAAAGTAGCCGGTTTGTATGGCTTTGTGAAACAGAACTTCCTTTGAAAATGTTAAACCTTGCCTTGGAAAGTGCTGCAGTAGGGTTGAAGCGTCACCAATGAATCCAAAAACAACCGCAAAGTGCTTTCATAGCTCGTTTGGTGGTGGATCGGAAGCGCCACGCCGAGCAGCGCAAGGCGGTGATGGCGTGCCTGCAGCTCAAAGCTGCGGACGGTGAGGGGGCAGAGCGGACGGTCGGGTCAGGGCTGGGTTGGGGTCCCGCTCCACCACCTGCTGCTCCTGTAAACCCGGGCCTGTCCAGGGATCTCGGCCTTATTGCTTGTCATCTGTGAAATATGAGCTTTGCAGAGTTTCCACTGAGTTAATTAGATGCCTTGTATCAAACACCCAGCAAATTCCAATCTATTAAAAATGTCCATAAAGTACCTTGAAAGCGTTGTCCTAATCTATATCATAAGGCGTTGTGAGATGGCAGAAGAAACTGGTCCTCGTGATTTTATTGAGAACAAAGACACATTCAGATTATCTGTCACTTAAATGTCTACAAACAGGGACGAGAGCCGTGAGCCAGCCTAGGGTCCACGCGGTCTGTGCTTTAACAGAAGCTGTCCGGCTGGCCGAGTCTGATGGTCACGGCAAAGGCCTGCTGGCCCGGTACTGTCTACCTGGGCCAGGACGCAGTCAGCTCTGTGACTCCTCTGCGCTCGGGTTTCTGGAGTTGGGCGCTTGGGCCAAAAGCCCGGGACTGACATGAGGGTCATTCCCGGGCTGAAGGGAACAATGTTAAGGGAAGACACAGGCCATTCAGGCTAAGAGGCCAAGCAGAGACCAGAGAGGCAGAAACGACCAGAAATGCCAATTCTCTGGTCTGGAGGTAAACTCTGGAATAAGTCTGAGGGTTGGCAAGATGCACAGATACACGGGAGGGGACGGTGATGCAGAATTCACCTGGGTAGAGCAAGTGAACTTCAGAGACAGGAACAGGGAGAAAATATTAATAAGTGACTGATGGTGATTGGTGAAGCGGGCGCGATGTCCAGGGCACCCACGCTGGCCAGGGCTCACTGACACCCTTGGGCGACCCTCGGGATGATGACCCCCTGGGAAGATTTGGGAGACACAGAATTCACAGGGACACTTGGTTAAAGAGCTTATGCTTTGCCTATTGAGGTGGGAAAATGAGCTGACAGGAAGTTTCTGGCCAAATACAAATTAGCCAGAAGTAATAATTAAATTATATCATGCCTACTGCTGGGAAGGATTGAGGGCAAGAAAAGAAGGGGATGGCAGAGGATGGGATGGTTGGGTGGCATCACTGACTCAATGGACATGAGTTTGGGCAAGATCAGGGAGACAGGCAAGGACAGGGAAGCCTGGTGTGCTGCAGTTCATGGGGTCGCAGAGTCAGACGTGACCCAGCAACTGAACAACAACAAATTATATCATGCCTACAACAAGAAAAAAGGCCTTTGGCAGTTTTAGCATAGTGAAATAAATTAAAAAGTAAGCCAGGGTGCCTTATCGAGCATTTTGCTAGCAGCCTAAGGGGGAAAGCAGATTTGGAAACGTGAGGATGGTGAGAATAGTGGGTCATTAGCTTCTCTTTCATATTCTTCAGTGACAAAAAAGTTAAATTCCAAATACATAATCCACAATTTAGAATGGGCCCTTATCCACTTAGTAATTTAAAAAACCCCGCATTTCCAAGAGAAGGGGCTTCCTCAATGGGCTTGTCTGTCCTACCGGAACTATCTGGAAAGCACTGAGCTGGTTGTTTCCTGTCTTAATTCTCGACAAAGCAACTGTACTCTTTCTAACGCGGCACCCATCTGGCCTCCATGCCAGGAATAACTTTCTTAGAGACGGAAGAATGACAGACAGACATAACTATTTCCCAGTGTTTTTAATAAATGTATTTTCTCCACAAAAATGGAAACTGATTGTCTCCCAACTCTCCTGCCAGCTTCTCTTAGGAGCTAGAAGTTGGCACTCAGGGCGCTGTGAGACCTCCAGTTGTCAAAGGCTGTGTCTCACCCGACAGTCCTGGGCAACACATTTCATTCCTGTGTGGACTCCCCGAGGAGTCTGGGGTTGATTGTGAGGGAAACGCCGAGATTCTTGCGCACAAGCTTTGCACGCTGAGGGTGCTCCCCCCACTCCCGCCCTGCGTGCCTTGGAGGAGGTGCACGAAAAAAGGCAGATGGGCAGCTTTGGGCATCGGGGTCTGGTCCTGTTCCTGCTGCTCATCTCTCCGGCTAAGCCATTTGCCTTCTGCTTTTGTTCTCCCCCCTGACGTTGTGCGGGTGAATGAATGAACGTGTTTTCCATCTTCTGACTTCTACAGAAAAGTGCACAACAACAAATAAATATTTAAGCTATCAGCTTGCAGTCCTCTCAATAAGGAAGGAAGTAAAAGCAACATTTTTGGCAGCGAATGCTGAAGGATTCACGTCAGTTTTGGATGCACATTTTCCTCTCTGGGTGATCTTAGAATCAGCAGTATGCAGTATTTACTTTGTATTTTCCCTCAACTTTTATGAACGTTTCCTAACAGCATTCCTTAGTTACTTAACCATGTGCAGCTGCTCTGCTCACCTGTTTCTCGGACCCGAGAGCAGTCCCGGCTTTATTATAGTTTCTTTCTGAGCCCTCAAGCCAGAAGGAATGTGTTTAAGTATAATACTTAATAGATTTTCTGGGCTCTGGAATTCGAACGAGAACTCGCAGAGCAGATCTCTTTTGAGGGGACACACATTTCCTCCCCATCTTTCCATGGCCCTGTGTCTATGCCTTTCATCCTGAAAGCGCCTCAGCGTGGGACTCCGTGGTTGGAAGAGCACAGGCTTTGTCTCAACGGTCAGGCCCGGAACCTGCTGATACAGCCCCCGACACTCTGCCAAAGCTTTGGATTAAACATGGGATTAAAAGTCGGATTTGGATTTTCTGTTTTCTTCTTTTCCTCGGTGCTCCGACAAGTCAATCAAAGTGTTGTTCTCCAGAATCTTCACTCCCTTGGTTTTCTGTGTGAGCTAGAATCAGGGCTTTCTCCTGTAAAGTTGTAAGCCAAGGAGAAACTATTTCAGCAATGTTGTCTGCGATGGATACTGTCCAGAGTCTGGGCGTGCAAAATTCTCTTGGTTTCCCATCAGTCTCCACCAAGGAGTCTGCACCCTCTACACCGGCTATGCTGGCTTCATCAAAGCCTGAAAGGGTTTAAAAGCAGCCACATTCCCGCCAGCCACACTTGCCCCAGGTCCCGGCAACCTTCAAGTCAGGCTCCGGATCTCTAGGTCCCCTGAGAGCCTGGAGTGGATGCACCTGTGTACAGGTGTGCAAAGATGCCACTCTCCTTGAGCCTTCTGGATGGTGCTGGTGCCCAGCTAATCCACCCGCAAAGCTGAGAGGTGAATTCTGGGCTGGACGAGGTGGCGTTAGAGCCCAGGGGTCCGGGGAACCCAAGGGAGTCTGGGGACTGACCTAGACTTCCAGTTAACTCTGAGGGGTGAATCGGCCCGCAGGACCGGCGTTTCGAGGACAGGATCAGCCCCCTGGGATGGGAGGGCGAGGTATATCTTGCTGTCCCAGGGCGCGCGCGCGAGAGAGAATGTGTACGCCTGTGTGCATCTGTGTCCGTGTGTGCACATGGGTGCGCGTGTTGCAGGGAAGGAGGCGCGCACACGCAGCACCCACACAGGCTGCAGCACTGCCCTGGGCCCCCCTCCACCTCCAGCTCGGCGGAGCGGGCGTCGGAGCCGAGCGAGCGGGGCACAGCGGCCGCGCTGGAGGTGGGGCAGGGGGAGGGGACGGGAGGGCTGGGAGGGCGGGCGGAGGAGGATCCGGGAAGCTCCGGAGTTATTTGACAGGAGCCGGGGCCGCCGCAGGACGCGGAGGACCGACGGGGCCAGCTGGTCGAGTCCGGGCCGCCCGGAGCTCTGGGGACGAGGACCCGAGCCGCCCCTCCGCCCGCTCTGCAGCCGCGTCCGAGTGCCGCCCGCGCGCCCCGCTCCGGGCCAGAGAGCGCCGGCCCGCGCCCGGTCACCATGCTGCTGCCGCGGCTCTGCTGGCTGCCGCTGCTCGCGGCGCTGCTCCCGCCGGCGCCCGCGCAGAAGTTCTCGGCGCTAACGGTGAGTGGGCCCGCGGCGCCGGGGCGCGCCGCCTCCTGCCCGGGGCCGGCCGCGTCCCCGCGGGCCCCTCCGCCCGCCGCGCTCGGGCGCCGCGAGCAGGTGACCCTCCCGCCCGCGCGGCCCGAGCAGGTGGGGCCTGGGCGGTCCGCGGGGTGCACGCAGCTTCTGGGGCCCCCTCGACGCGGGTGGACCGGCGAGGGGTGCTCTGCGGGCCCCTCGCCGCCCCCCTCACGAGGGACAGGGTAGCGCGCGGAAGACCAGGTCCGGGAACCAGGGCGCCGCCCGGTGGACTGTCCAAGGGCGGCTCTGCCCCGGCCTCCGCGCGATGCGGACCCCGCGGCTCTTGCCAGGCGGGTGAGGGGCGGAGGAGGGGGCCGGCTCCTGGGCCCCGCAGGTTTGGCCCGACCCTCCCGGGGGACGTGAGCTTAGAAGCCGTGACAAATGAAGACTGCTTTCCCCTGGTCCAAGCGGGCAGACATTGGAAGGGCCAGGGGACTCCGCGTCCTGCGCTCCCCGGCCCTGGGCCCCCGGGGCAGGGTGCGCCAAGGGCCAGGGTCACCGCGATGACCGCGGCCGGGTTTGCTTTCTTAGCGGCGACTTCTCGGCGAGGCCCGGCCACCGGCGCGCGGTGCCAAGCTCGAAGCGCCGCGCAGGGACCGAGCCAAGCCGCCGGCCGCCGGCCCAGCCCGGGTGTCCCAGCCCCCGGCTGGGGCAGACCTCGTGGGCTTGCAGTGTTTGCAAACCCATAATTAATGCAATCTGCAGAAACGAAAACATTCCACTTAAATGTGTTTTTGAACAAGTGCTTGAGAAAACACGCAGGGAGAGAGAACACCTCTGGTGGAGAGATGCTTCTAAGTGCCTGGGATGGTCCTGAAGGCGTTTATTGTATCGAAAATACCAACGGGTGAGCTGGGCTGTGGTCGGGTCTGCTTTTCAGCAAAGCTCAAGCCGGCTGGAGCCCTTTTTATTTTTTTTTCCTATTTGAGCAGTACCAGGGGGAAGGAGTTAGTGAGTTCACGGTTCATACCTAAAATTCTTCTGGGGCGGCCCTGGTCGCTGCCTTGTGTCTCCCGAATGACGTGTAGATTAGACACTGCCCACCCGATCTTGAGGAGGTTCCCACATGCTCAGCCGCCTGTGTGGGGTTTTCATCTCCGCAGAGGGGCGGCGGAGCAAGATTTGCTGTGTGCGTCCATGTGTCTGTCCGTCTGTGCACACATGATGGGCTTAGACCCGCGCTTGTGTAGACAGCCGCCCACCGCAGGGCATTTGAGGCCCCAGAGAAGTGGAGACCAAGCCTCTGGTTGAGACCCAGAGCTTCTTTTGCAGCAGGCTGTCTCCACGGCCCCGGGTGTTCTGAAAGTGCCCAAAGCAGATGGCACCTCAGGGGGCCTCCTGGATCTGCCGGTCTCTGGGTGGAAAAGCAGGATAGGGTGTTTGTTATTGGAACTGCTGGACTCTCTGTGGGTTTTCTTCTCTTTTCTCTCCCCCACTCTTACGAGCTGAGCATTTGCTTGAAGGTTGCCCTTGTTCATGGCCCTCCTAGGGCTGCTCAGGATTTCCTGGTGTTGGTGACACCAACTGCAGAGCATCCCGTGAAGAAGCTAATGATACATACAGTGCAGGTACCAGCCCCCTTTGGCTGCTCTTCCCGGGGAAACTTTTTGCCTTCAAACTATTTTTTGCAAATAAAATGCTATGTGGCTTCAGCCTCCAGGAGAAGAGCTTAAAGCCCTGACATATCTTGGCAAGCTCCCCTCCCTGCCCCACCCCTCATCAAGAACATCAGGAAGCTGGCTGATGGGCCATGAGGGCATGTTGGAGGTGCTGGATTTTTCTGGGGTGCTCACCTCTTTTCAGACCGATTTCCAGTTTGGGGGGGGGCAGTGATTGCTGTTTCCAGGGGGATGGCTTTCTCTCTGCAGAATTTACATCTGGTCTTTAATAAACCAGAGAGACAGCGGCAGTCCCTGTGAGATGGGGAGTGATCACTGGGCGTTTTCGGGATGTGTGGTCTTAGGCACATTACTTAACTATCTTAATCTCCAGTGTTCTTGCTCTAAAGTGTGATCAAGCAATTCCTTCTGTTTAGCTCGTTGCCAGGATAAAACGGGAAGCTCTTAGTGTCCACACCCAGCACACACCTGTTCTGTAGCTCACACTGTTTCTGATGGCGTCTGTGCCTCTGGTCCTGATGCCATGGTTTTCACAGGGGGGCGTGCCTCTCAGGAGTGGGGACGCTGGCCTCATGGTGGTTTTGTCTGTGGTGTGTGGAGCACAGCGCTGCACTCTGGGGGAGCACGAGCTTTGTTGAGGTGGGGGTGCCAGGCTGGACCAGCAAGTGAGAAAGCTGGCCTGGCTGCCCGTTCTGTGCCACCCTGTCTTCTCAGGTGGAAACAGATGGCTCACCCGCCTCTTGGGGGTCAGAAGCCTGTCACTGGTGTCCCTGGGTGATGCCTTTGTCCCCCGCTCTCTGCACTGGATGGTCTTTGTTGGGGGACGCGTCTCCACCATGTGTCGGTGGGTTTGACCCCCTCTGCTAATCGGTGCTCAAGACAGAGAGAATTTGCTTTGCTCAATAATTACCTTTTTTTCCCATTAAAGTCATTCTTTAGAAATGGCACTTTTGTGTGTCTTCCTGTGACTCAGGATTTGCATAACTGCCTGGTCCTCCATGAACTGTGTGCTTTTTCCATCGACAGGCGGTGGCGTGAGGTGTGTCTGACCCCTGCTGGGATCCTCACCTGTCCCTTCTTTCTGCTAGGGCCGGATCCGGTCCAGTCTCCTTCCTGCTCATGGCCGAGCCTAGGGAGCACCATCCGGTGTCGGCCGCCTGCCCACATGTGGTTGGTCCGGATGACTGTAGTTCTGCTGTCTCGGGCGCGGCAGTGCCACCTTTGACAGAAGTTCACAAACCTGGACCTGGGTGTTTGCTGCAGGGGCACCGCACTCCCAGGGACCCCTTGCTGAGAGTGTCTGGGAGGAGCCCATGGACTGATTTTAGAGCTGCCTGCGGGGAGCTCTGCCCACACTGAGAAGGCAGAGGCCAGTGGCCTGGCTTCTCATGTGGCTGCTGGCCCCCTGTGAGGATGCACCCCGGACCCTGCCCACGAGCTGAGCTTTCTTTGCTCAACGTGTGTTTCTCCTTGCCTTCCCAGCAGCCGACCCCGCAAGGCTCCGCTGTGCCCGTATTCCAGAGGCCCTGTTGGGGCCCCTGCCACTGCTCCAGAGGCTTCCCTGGGCGGCGGAGGGGGCGGGGGTGCGGACTTCGCTGCCCTGTTTGCTGGGTCACCTGTAAGGTCGGTCCAGCTGGGCTCTCACTACCTACCCCCACCCCTGGCAGGCCTCCAGCACACGGTGAGGAGCTGTCTGTTGGGGTGGGTGGGGGCTTCTAAGGACAGAGAGCCTGGCCTGCTACAGTCCATGGGTCACCAAGACTCGAATACCACTGAGGACTGAGCAAGAGCCGCATAAGAATATGCCGCTGTTGGCACTAGCGGGTCTATCGCTGATGGTGCCGAGACGCCGGGTCAGAAGTGCCCCAGCTCTGGGCGGCCGTGGACGGTCCTGCTCCCCACTGTTTCACTGTCTGCTCAGCTCTCAGGGAGTGATTATGGTTTTTTTCTTCTCCCTCTGCAAATGCTCTGAACACATTTGCTGCTCCGGGAAAGCTGCGTTTCATTCATCAGCAGAAGAGGGACCACGGAGGTGGTTAAGGAAAAGGAAACTAAACATCATCAAAATTTTCCAACCTAGAAGCCCATTTACATGGCGACTGAAAACCCAAACATCTGGAGGAGTCGCTTTAATTCTGATTTGAAATCAAGACCATAAATAAAACTATAAGCAACTTCAGGCTATAACAAGATTGTGCAGTAAATGGGCATTGATGTAACCAACATAGGTTACAATGGTTCAGAGCAGAACAGATTTCTAAGTAATTCTATATCAAAATAAGCCTTCATGAGAGTCTAGGATTTTGGAATGAGGCTGTTATTAAGATTGGCAATGTAACACTGGAATAGAGGGCAAGGGTAACATTTTATATATTTTTAATTAAAAGATAAACTGTTTACACATTTACAAGCCATAGATGTAGCGTGATGAATTTCCAGGTGGATTCTGGCATTAGAGAAGAAAAATTCAGTCTTATTTCTCTGAGCTCATTTATGTTTCCGTAATTGACGGTGTTGGTGACGGGACACATTGCTGTTTAGCTGCTCAGTCGTGTCCAACTCTTTGCGGCCCCGTGGACTGTGGCCCACCAGGCTCCTCTGTCCATGGGATTCTCCAGGCAAGAGTACTGGAGTGGGTTGCCATGCCCTCTTCCAGGGGGTCTTCCCCACCCAGGGATGGAACCCAGGTCTCTTGCATTGCAGGCGATTCTTTACCATCTGAGCCACCAGGGAAGCCAATGGGACAAGACCCTTGATTTCTGTGCATCTCGAGAGTTTGAATGACACTTAGTATACTGAATATTTGTTAATAACTGAAGCCCAGGGAAGGGAAGGGTTCAGAAAGTGAAATCCTAATTCCGTGTGGGCTGCGAAGAGGTTATTCTAGAAGTGATAATAGTAGGCATTTTATGCGGTTTTGTACTCCCAGGCTGAAAACCAAAGAGCAGAGATTTGTTATAAAACAGAAATAAATAGAACCCAGTAAAATGGTGACTCTCATTTATATTGTCAGCATTGCGAAACAAGACATAAATGGAAATTCGTGCTACCTGGCCAGATTTAATTAAAATTTTCATTAGAATAGGAGGCCCTTTCAGAATGACTCGTAACACTATAATTATATTCAGATTTTTATTATGTCTGACATAAAATGGGATATTAACCAATGAAGCTGGCATTTAAGGGGAGGCGAAGTGTCCATACAGTTGGGAATGTGTTCTTCCTTCAACAGCAAGCGTCTGCGTTCTTCTTACTGTCCTCTTTTCCCGACCACCTTTCCTCTCTCTCTCTCATGCCTCTGCCCTAATTACAGTTAACTCCTTTGCTTCTCCTGTGGC
This sequence comes from Alces alces, assembly GCA_015832495.2. Taxonomy (NCBI): domain Eukaryota; kingdom Metazoa; phylum Chordata; class Mammalia; order Artiodactyla; family Cervidae; genus Alces; species Alces alces. Next base: position 35,852,269 of record JADEYB020000007.1, read on the forward strand.
CCTTAATGTCACTGTTTCCATTTGAGCTGAGAGTCGATGAGAAGTTTCTGGTTCCTTCCCCTCACCCTCTTTCCCCTAAGAGCAACTGCAGGTCTCCTCTGTCGCGCTCTGCCCCGGTGGCCGGCTCACGGTGGACAGTAGGCACCTTACCCCCTGCGTCGTGTGACCAACCCCGTCCCATCCGCGAGCACACGCCCGTGGCAGATTTGCTTATGTTTATTTTTGTGGGGGGTAAGCCAGCTGTTAACATTTGAGGTTGCTGGCAAAGAGTTTTCCAATAATAATGAAGCTTCAGAAAGCACGGAGACCTCAGATGAACAATCATGAAGCTTCAGAAAGCACGGAGGCTTCAGAGGAGCACAGTCACCTGTGATGTGCTTGACCCCCGGCTCAGGACACTTGAGGACGTGCGACAGAATCTGTCAGGCCCCTTCCGTTTGCCATGTTCTCAGGTTTGTCGGGCTTCATCACTGCTGAAAGAACAAGTTCATCAGCGGGCTGGCCCCAAGCCCTCTAGTCTGCCGGCTGACCCGGCCTGAGGTGGGTTTTGCTTCGTTCATGTGTCACTGACTGTTCGGTGTCATCAAGGCTCCAGGAACAAATGGGTCCATCCTCCCTATGAGATGAGTATGTGGCAGACACGTGATTCCCTTCTTGGGACTGAGAAAGTCAGTCTGACTTTGCACGCCTCTGCCTGCCCTGCTCAGCTCTGGACCATCCCAGCCCCCAGTGGACTGGGGAGACAGACCCTCCCCGGCCCAGCCCAGGGCCCCCTGGAGCTGGGAATAGCTGGGTGCTCATGAGGTGGACCTGGGGGCCTTGGAAGTAGGTATCACTGGCCTTTGTCTGATCCAGATGTGAGTGCTGGGCAGTGGGCCTGTCACTCTTGCCGGGAGCTCCATCTCTCTGTTTCAATGAAAAGTGGGTAAGAATTTTTTTTTTTTAACCCTCCGTGCATGGCGGAGTGGGCAGAGTGATAAATTTTGGGGGGCCACTTTTCCAGCTGAGGACGGTGAGGCCGTGGTTCCCTGGCTCCCTCTGGCCTGGCCGAGCAGTCTTGTGACGATTCTAAGTGTGTTCGGTGTTGTCGCTCTGATGTGTGTTCACAGCTGAGCGCTGGTGTTGGGGCTTTACACGTCATTGCCCCTTTCTCATCAAGCACCTTTGGGGCCCATCTTCATCTTCGGAAGAATGTGGCATGGACTTGCCTTCTCCTCCTCGAATCTGGTTAACCTGTGCTGGTTACTAACAGACTAGCTCAGGCCCCGGTCAGGCTCTCTTCACGGGAACTCCATCCGCAGGGCTGTACTTTGCTTGCTCTTCCACAGTTGTTCTTATAATGTCGAGAAGAATGTACAAACCCAGAGAAAGGTCACAGAGCCGCCCTGGGCCACCTGCTTGTTTGGACATCACGGTGGTGCCCTCCCCACGTGACACGTCAGAGTTGCATACAGACCTGTTGTAAGTCACATGGTGCAAAGTTGCAAGATACACTCACCCCATTGATGAGAATCGCTGCGCAGTGTGGGGCAGAAGTTACAAAAGAAGATGATAAACTCCGTTTACGCTTCCCATTCTAAAAACAGTTCAGGAGGTCCAGATGAAGGATACAGTGCATCGCTTGTGTTCAGTTGTCTATTAACTGACTCCACAGAAGACTTGGGTGTGTGTCGTCAAGAATTAAAAAAAAAAAACAATAGTACATTTAACATTAATTTTAAAAATTGGCCTTTGAAAGACAGAAGTGACTGTCCTTCAGTTTCGAGATGACTCCAAGGTTAAGACGGCTGAGTGAGTGGCGTCTGGGGATTCCATGGCCGGTTTTGGGGTGAGGGCTCCAGGCGTGTGTCCCCAGCATCCTTTCTGGGAAGTGCTCTCAGCTCTATAGAGCAGAGACACACGGGAAGGCCCCCCTCGCGCCTCCTTCCCAGAGATCAGCCACGTAAATGTTTGCTGCACCTGTTTCAGGGGACTGTTAGCTTCTTCATGGTAAAGTGGCTGAGTCACGGAGAGACAGACAGAGCCAGGTCAGGACCACGCTGCGAGGCCGGGCCGTCCGCTCCTTCCTTAGACGTGCTCCTCTCGGTGGCAAAGGGGAGCGGGGCCCCTTTCTTCCCTGGGGCTACACTGACCATGACGTCAGGGGCCTCACCAAGGAATGTCTCGGCCAGGGAGACCTTTATTTTGGATAAACAGGTACACAGAAAGTTTTAAATATTCAGAAGAGAGATGGTGTGAAATCCTGCTGCCTGCATTAATACCACTGACAATGGAATAAATCTGTCGTGGGGAGGGTTCTCCTTGGACCTGAGTGCACTGGATGGTGGGCTTGGTTTGGATGCAGGCTGGGAATCATATCTTTAAAACTGTCATCTGCTGATGAATCGACAGTTCACGTTCCTTGGGTCATTAACGTAGGTATTTCAAGATGATCACTAGGTCTGGGAAGGTCAGACACCCTCCCCAACTCTTCCATATCTTTCTGACCTGGCCCTTCCTCCCAGGCCCCAGCGATTCTGTCTTGCTGTGTTGGGAGGACTGAGGATGAGGGACGTTTGGACGTCATCCCCCATGAGTCTGCTTGCTCCTGCTTTCCTCCCCTGTCATCTAAGGCCCTGAGTGTTCCCCTCGGCTTTCTGAACCAAGCTCCATTCTGAGCTCTGTTTGGTCCACGCCCTCAGGACTGGATGCAGGATCTCAGACGAGGAGCATGCCTTTGTCTAGCGTGTGGTTGGCCCACTTGCCCAAGTCACTTGGTGAACCTGAGATTCCATTAAGCCAATTTCTCCCCATCGCTGTTTTTTGGAATTTCTAGAACCCGTAAGTGGTGTTTTATATGCTATTGGTGTTAAAACTAGGCTTGCATCCTGACCCCACTAGCAGGTTGGAACTCTCCCCTCTGGCTCTGGGACATCTATGCCCTCCTCACTGTCCTGTAAGCGGAGCTGTGGGGGGACCGGGAGGGGTGGGTTCCCAGGAGGTGAGACCCAGGGCCATCTCCAGCTGCAGCACCCGGGCCCTGCACGGGCAAGAGCCCCAGCGAGGCCCCTCCCCTCCCGAGGATCAGTGACTTAGGAAACTTCCAACCCTGACGAGGATTCCCAAGGCCACCTACCTGACTTCCTCTGACGGAGTGACCGACACTGCGGCGAGGGTGCTGGACCAGCGTGAGCCCGGGCAGCCCCGCCCCCGCCCCCAGGCGTTGTCTCGGGCACGCGCACCTGCGGTCCTAGCTCGGCCGGAGTGCACGCAGCGCCAGAACCGAGAGTTCAGACTCGACACTGCCAGCTTCCCTCCTAAAGCAGGGAAGAGCCATTTCCTGGGCTGGCACCAGCTCCGCCGAGCCGCCCTGTTCCTTTCATGGGTGATGCATTTAAATGTCTGCCGGCGCCCGAGGCTGAGGAAAGCTAGTGTCGGCTCTGACCTGAACGTACACGTTGGCGCAGTCCTGGCTTTGCAGGATCCATGGTGATGGGCTCAGGTCTTCCCTCTTCAAAGGTGTATCTGCTGGAGGGAGCTGCCCAAACGAGATCTTTCTTTTCACCCGGAGATAAAACCCAGGTGGAGTCCCGGATCCCTTTCTCCGCGCACTTGGCATCTCTCCGGCTGTTGACACCCGTTTACACCCGCAGGAAACGCAGGTGCGGCTCCAGGCCAAGGGCCTCTTCCGGCGGTGGGCGCGGAGGTCCCCGCGCCGGCCACACGGCGGCGCCCGAGAGCAGCCCGCCCCTCCCGGCGGACGGCGCTGGAGGACGGAGCCCCAGGGCCCACGCGGCCTGGGGTCAGGCCCAGGTTTAGAGACAGCTCCTGCCGCAGGGACACCGCGTTAGGGCATTCGCAATCAAGGCGCGTCTTTGTCTGATATTTCCAGCAACCTGACTTGGGAGTCTGGGATATGCAGCTTGAACTCAGAGCGGTAACCCAGGTGCCAGATAGGAGGGCCCTGGCCCCGGGGCGGGTCTGTTTTAATAACCGAAGCCGGGGGGAGGTGCCCGCCGCTGTCTGCGGCCCGGCTGCCTACCAGATAGGATTTCCTTTCTGCTGCAAAGTCTGGTCACTTAGTAAACCAGTTTTATTTAAAGCAGTGGCTTCACTTACTTGTTGGCTAAGCTGATATCCCATTTCAGTGTTCTCTGGGAATGGAAGTGCTTACACATGTTCATTTATGAGGGATCTTAACCCGGAAGAACTTCAACTGCAGAAAATTGACACTTGGTCCTCAGGCTTTTGAGGCCTCTCTTCCAAGCAAGCCTTTTCCCCACAGGTTCTGTAGCCTGGCCTTGTCGGGGGATGGTCCTGGGAGGTGAGGCCCTGCCCCCTCCTTAGCTGAGTTCTTGCCAACCTCTGACCTCTGGCCAGAAACCACTGACATTTCTTTGCATCCAAGGATCTGAGGGGGGTGTAGAAAGTCCTAATCGGCCCCCTGCACCTTCCCCTTTCCCTCCACCTGCGCCTTTCTCTGAGGCTTCATTCCCTTCCTTCTTTTGTGACGAAGGCAGGCCAGGTTCTGTGGTGGGAGGTCCTGAACTGACCTTCCAGGTCGGGAGGCGGGGTCCCACCTATGGTCTGAGGCCCCTTGGTGGCCGGGACCCCCTCAGAACCTGCCGCTCATTCCCAGGCCCATTCGGGCCTCAGCGTGGCCCCTCGTGGACAGCCCTGGGCCCTGGAGGCTTCCTGGGGCTCTGGGGGGGCATCGCCCCTCAGCCCCCAGACAGCAGTGCGGCGTGGACACACCCAATGCTGGGTCCCGTCCCTGGGCTCACGCCTGTGGCCCCCACGCATGCAGAGGTCAGGACGTGGGGGCTCCTGAGGGGGTGCCCAGACGCGGACTGAGGCCTGGGGGGCGGCCGGCCAGCCTCCCTTCCTGGGGCGTTGGTGCTTCAGCCCGGAGCTCCAGGGCGCTTTCTCGCCCTTCCTGTTCTTCCCCCAAACTTCACACAAGAAAGGATGAAAGAGTTTCATTGGTCAGGAAATGGCCACTTAGAGGCTAATCTCTGTCTCTCTCTGTGTCTCTGTCTCTCTCTCTCTCCCTCTGTCTCTATCTGGCCCCCTTAGCCTTTCTGCAGCCCTGTCCCCTGGCCTGTGGTCACTCCCCTGGCCCCAGGCCCCCAGCCAGGCGGCCTCCCCTCTGCACAAGGGGCCGAGGACGGGGCAGAGGGTGGACGGGCAGAGGACTGGGCTCCGGGAGCTGCAAGGTCTGAGAAAGGACGTGAGCCAACTCAGGACTTGGCTCAAAGCCAAATCTTAATCAGACTTTTTAAATCCCTTTTCTCCCACTCTTCTCCTTTAACACTTTCTGGGGGTCCAGGTCTCACCAAGCACTGGAGACAGCCCCGTGTGCATCGCGGCCGTGGGGGCCCCGCTCTTGGGACGCCGCCCCTGCTGTCTCGGGATTTCTGGGGTCAAGGGGCAGATGAGCAGGTGGGGCGCCCCGGGGCGCCCTGAGGATGAGGAGGGGGCACCCTAGCATCCGTCAGTCTGGCTTTGGGGCTCTCTTAGTGCCGTCCTGGGGGCCGAGGGACTCCGGTGGAGAACAGGTAAGTAAAGCATCTCACAGCCCTTGGTGTGTCTGCGCATGCCTGGAGTGATGGGCCGGGCTCTCCGCTGGGCGCTGTTACCGTGCAGCCATCACGGGTCCTGTCGTCCAGCAGACATAGCCTGGACAGGGGTCGGGACCGGGGAGGGTCATCCCGATGTCCCTGTTGGAGACGCGGCCCTGAAGGCTGAGCCCTGGGGGTCTGGGGGGGCTGGAGCGCCCTGGGCAGAGGGGACAGGGGGCTTCCTTGGGGCCTGGGAGGCCGAGGGCCCCCTTGGGGCTTGTGGGGGCTTGGAGGGCCCTGAGGGGCTGGGCTGGGCAGTTGGGGGGTCTCCTGGGGTCTCAGGGCAGAGGGGCAGGCAGGCTCTGGGGCAGCAGTGATACGAGGGGCTGGTGGTGCAGGTGAGATGGGGCTGGGGGTGCAGGTGAGATGGGG
>JADEYB020000007.1:35871589-35904537 GCA_015832495.2 Alces alces
CTTCAGTCGTGTCCGACTCTGTGCGACCCCATGGACGGCAGCCCACCAGGCTCCCCTGTCCCTGGGATTCTCCAGGCAAGAACACTGGAGTGGGTTGCTATTTCCTTCTCCAATGCGTGAAAGTGGAAAGTGAAAAGTGAAAGTGAAGTCGCTCAGTCGTGTCCGACTCTATGCGACCCCATGGACTGCAGCCCACCAGGCTCCTCCATCCATGGGATTCTCCAGGCGAGAGTACCGGTGTGGGGAGCCATCGCCTCCTCCACTCATCCCACCAAGTAGAGATGTTAGCTGTGTAGACCTCGCAGCCAAGGAAGCCGCGGTTCTCGGCAGAATGACGCGGGGTTGGCGCTCGAGGGGCTATGTTGGCCGTTCTGCATTCTGCACACAGGAGGGTGGGCCTTGACGGTCCTCAGAGAAATGCCGTGGCTCTGAGTGCTTTGAGAGGTTCCTCAAGTCTGCTAGCGTGCTTTCCCCATGTGATGCATGCAGACCGTTGAAGGCATCTGGTGTGAGACTCTGAAGGAATGTGAGTGCCTGGGGAAGGAAGGCGGCCCCAGAAGGAGGTAAATTTGATGAAGTGAGGTGTCTGGACAGGGATGAAGGAGATTAAGGTACTTCTGGATAATATCCTGCACTCAGGGCAAGCACCAATGGGGAATGTCATATCTCCTAGCACTTCCCAGGTGACCTTAGGGCTCGGCAGGACTGGGGCGGGGGGCCACAGGGTGTGTGCTCAGCTGACGTCTCTGAGGGGCAGCAGGAAGGCGGGGGGAAATTCCCGCAGCAGAGCTGGGGTCGGGTTCTGTGGGGCATCGGCTTGTCCCTGGCATTTCACACCTGTTTCCACTTTGAAAACAGCGCTGGGGGCTGGCCCTGCTCTCATTCTTTCCTCCAAGATTAACTGTCCTGTTGTACTCCGAAACCCACCAGGGGAGCCTACCCGTGGGGCGTCCCGGCCACCTGGGTGTATGACTGTCCCTGTGGAGCCACAGACAGCTTCTCCAGAAGGAAGATAGCACTTGGGGATGTGACTGGCTCAGATGTAATCAGTTTCATGAATGACTATTCCATTCCACTGTTGCTAAGTCATGTCCAACTTTTTGCGACCCTATGAACTGCAGCATGCCAGGCTTCCCTGTCCATCACCATCTCCAGGAGTTTGCTTAAACTCATGTCCATTGAGTCGGTGATGCCATCCAACCATCTCATCCTCTGTCACCCTCTTCTCCTCCTGCCTTCAGTCTTTCCCAGCATCAAGGTCTTTCTAATGAGTCAGTTCTCTGCATCAGGTGGCCAAAGTATTGGAGCTTCATCTTCAGCATCAGTCCTTCCAGTGAATATTAAAGGTTGATTTCCTTTCGGATTGACTGCTTGGATCTCCTTGCAGTCCAAGGGATTCTCAAGAGTCTTCTCCAACACCATAGTTTGAAAGTATCAGTTCTTTCATGTTCAACCTCCTTTATGGTCCAGCTCTCACATCCATACATGACTACTGGAAAATCATAGCTTTGACTATACAGACCTTAGTTGGTAAAGTGATATCTCTGCTTTTTAGTATGCTGTCTATGTTTGTTATAGCTTTCCTTCCAAGGAGCAACCCTCTCCATCTAAGGCTCAGAAGCCCAAGTGTCAGGCAGCACTAGTAGATGCTTCCATGAGCCACAGGTAGGCCACCTGAAGATACCCTGTGCTGCAGACGGTTACATACTGATGATTGAACTTGTATGTCATCATATTTGGCAGGTTTCTAAATTTCCTCCAGGACTATACTAGCTAATCTTACTCTGTCGTTGAGGTATCTCCTGTCCAAGGTATTTCTTGGACAACTTTGTGTTAAAGAAAATCATTTGGGTAAAGAATAAAGAATATAAAAGTACCAGAGAGAAAAATTCCAAATCAGCCCCCAGAAGCCTGAGGTCCCTGTAGGAGCTCAAGACGGACTGGCCGCCTTCCCGCAGTCGGTCCTCGGGACCTGGTGGGCACGTGGCTGGAGTGGGTTGCCATGGCTGGCGGGCATGGTTGCACGTGGCTGGCAGGGGTGGGTTGAAGGATCGCATTCTGAGGAGGGTGAAGGCTCCACAGGCCTCGGAAAGCCTGCCCCTGAGGCTGGCCTCGCCGTCTCTGGGAGCCCCCGTCAGCGCTGGTCAGCCCAGTCACGGGAGGGAAATGACCCCCGTCGTGGGAAGGGAAGCAGCCGGTTTCCAGTCTCCTGCCACTTGGTTTAATCTGCAGAGAAGCGAGCTTTCTGCTGAAGCTTCCCCACACTCTGTGGGGTGACATATGCTCCCCCTGGGTTCACGTGCTCTTTACTTGGGAAAAGCAGGCAGCAGCCGGCAGCTCTTACTTTCTGGGTTCCAGACAGAAGGCAGTTGCTCTTAACCTCTGGACTCTTTTGAGTCCCCAGCAGTTCGGGGCTCCCGGTGGAGAGATGTACCCCATTGTCCGAATTCAGAGGCTGCCAGCTGTCAGCTGGGGAGGGGTCTGTGGTCCCCGCGGCCTCAGGCAGAGCGTCGCTCAGCCGCTGGTGACCGGTGACCTGCTGGCTGTGTGAGCTTTAAAACCTGCCCTCTTGTCTCACCTCGAGGTTCTGTGTTCAGACGGCGTGTTTTGTGAAACCCGATATGAAATGTGATGAATTTGGAGAGCCCGGGAGAGCAGATGCCACCTGAGGCCTACAGCCTGGGGCAGATTTGGGGCCTGTGGCGTCAGCTGGGGGAGGGCTGACGGGACCTCAGGGCGGCACCAGAGGGAAGGTGGACAGGACGGTCAGGTCACCGCCTGCTGGACCGTGGACCACGAGACCACTTTTCTCAGTCAGAGTTAGGGACCCAGCGTCCTGAGGAGAAAGCGTGTGTCTCGGCCCCGTGCACGTGTTCTGAGTATGCTTCAGGCCTTTGTCCCGAGGATGGGCTCTTCACACCTGGATGCAGGCGCGCCCGCCCTGCTCCTTCTTTGTGGATGAGGCTCCCGAAGCCCCCAGCGGCTGCAGCGTCAGCCCAGAGCCAAGCCAGCAAACCCAGCAGAACTTCCCTCTGGTCCCCATGAGTCCTGTGGCAGGTGGGCTCAGCTCGGCACCGCTGCCAACAGCTGTCCTATTGTCAGATGCTCTGCGGAGCTTATTCCAACCTCGCCTGTAGACCAGGGATGCTTTCCCTTTTGATCTGCTGAACATGGGATTACTCTCATTTCGACTTCTCTTAAATTCAACATAACCCCTGCTTTGTGAAAGGATTTGCTGTATATGTGATGAAACTACAAGCAACACATTGTGAATTCCTCTGTGTTTCTGAGAAAGCACCGCTAATTATGTTTTTTTGTGTGATGGATGTATTTCATTAATAGTTATCCCTGAAAACCATGCAGGAAGCTGGTAGTTTTGCAGCCGTTGTCAGCCCTTGGCTTAACTAAGACACTTCCTGACTCAGTACAGTAACACTGGAGGAAGAAGCTGGGGACAAATGCCTGGTGTACTCACCCATGTTTGTCTCCAGGCAGATACATGAGAACCTCCAGGGCGTTCACGCCCCAGACTCTGCAGGTCCTGCCATGGCTCTGGGAGCCCGGGTCCTACAGGGAGGGAGCCCCACGCTGATAAGGAAGTTTTCTAACTGCATGGATGTGAGAGTTGGACCACAAAGAAGGCTGAGTGCCGAAGAACTGATGCTTTCAGACTGTGGTGCTGAAGAAGACTCTTGGGAGTCCCTTGAACTGCAAGGAGATCAGACCAGTCCATCCTAAAGGAGATCAACCCTGAATATTCATTGGAAGGACTGATGCTGAAGCTGAATACTTTGGCCACCTGATGTGAGGAGCTGACTCATTAGAGAAGACTCTGATGCTGGGAAAGATTGAAGGTGGGAGAAGGGGATGACAGAGGATGAGATGGTTAGATGGCATCACCGACTCAGTGAACATGAGTTTGAGAAAACTTTGGAAAACGGTGAAGGACAGGGAGGCCTGGCGTGCTGCAGTCCATGGGGTGGCAAAGAGTCGGACATGATTGAATAAACAGAGACAACAACCGCAAAGCTAACTTCTGCCTCACAGGCTAACTGCTTCCGAAGTGTGCATTTATATTTTAACAAGTTGAGTGTTTTTGTTGGTAAGTTCACGTTCCCATGTCTCAGAAGGAAGCTGCGGTCCTAGACAACAGTAACGATCACGGTAGCTTTTTGCTCCAGCAGCATGTGGGTCTGCCCACAGTCCCTGGTGGGTTCCTGTGCCAGGACCAGCGTGGGGCAGGGCAGCCCCTCTCCCCAGGGCTTCCTCCCCTTCGCCAGGGGCTGGCTCTCCTCTGTCCGCCTGGTAGAGGGATCTTCATCCCCAAACAACAGCCGTGTCTTCCAGGGTTTGTCTCGCTGCCTTATTCTCCCAGAAATCCCTGAGCAGAGCATGCCCCAGGAGGCGAGTCTGGCAAAACTGACAGCAGGCGGGTTTTGTGAGGGGTAATTGAGCCTGTTTTGTAAACAGATCCCGGGTCACGAGTTTATATAAACATGAAGATCTGGTTGGGTGGGCGTGGAGGCGCGGCAGGATTCGAAGGGTCAGGGTTTGAATACAGAAGCAATTTTCTAAATCTTTCTGCTTGTAAATGGTGTCCTGAAGTCAACAAACTGGCAGTTCGGAGCACTGTGCAAATTCCGGCAGTGCCAGCAGCCAAATCGCTCGCCTTTGTGGTAAAAATCGGCAGAGCTTTCTGTCCCCGCCGGCTTCGCTGTCAGTTCGGGTGACCTTTCACAGACAAAGAGCCTTGACCACATGTGAGTGCCGCCAGGATCCCAATTTGCAGTCTCATTAGGACGGAAGGCTTTCTCATCTCTTCAAGAACATTGAATGGAAATTTCCAGTTCATTCAATGAAATCGTGCTTATGTCTTTTTTCCTTGTGTTTGGGCTGAAGGACTAAATTAGAAACAATAATTTTCTCTGAGCTTGATCTGCTCATAGAAAATACATACGGAGTTTTGAATATATTCATTTTCTCAAAATTGGCCTTCCTTAGTGACTGTGTGTGTGATTTGGTGCAGAGTTTCTCATGGTGTGAGTTAAGGCGAAGTTCCATCAGAACCACCCACTGTGCCTGATAAAAAATGTGGATTCTCATCCCTCCTGCTCCCTGGAGTCAAGACCTGCAGGGGTGGAGACAGGCTGTTTCGAAAGCAGAATCTCAGATGATCCTTAAGGAAATCAAAGGCTGAGAATCACCGACTCCGTTAGTTCTATAGGAAATCTAGAAATAAGGCTTCTGCCCTTCCCCGTGTGTGGCATCCTTTCTTTTTCATGAAAAAGAGACCTGCCAGCTGCCTGTTTTGCCATATCTGTGTAGTTTATTGCTTCAAAAAAAATCCAATTTTTAGCCTGGGCTACCTGTGATATGACTTTGTTTTATGTTGAACAGGGAATGCCAAATCTTGAAAGATATTTCTGCTCCAGATAAAGTGTTTCTCTGACCTTTTATTTTTGAATGCAGCCTTAACCAATGCATCTCTGGCCCAGATGCCAGGAACCTGCGGCTTATTGAAATATCTCCGTGGCCATTTGCGGCACTTCCAGGATAATTTTTACCAAAACATCAAAAAAGAAGAAATACCAAATGTGAGATGCTGAGAGTCCATCACATAACACACTCTGCAGAGTCTGTTTCATTTTATAACAATACTGTGATCTCCACCTTTACAAGTAAGCGTTAGGAGCTGTAAAGGTCCGTGACTCACACGGCAGAATTCTGGGTGAGGGCTGTTGAGGGCCGGCCTGCCTGCTGCTTTCCTGCAGGGAAGATTCCGCCTCCCTGCGATGTTGCCTCAGGGCATCTTGAACTGCTAGTAACCGCATAAACATAAGCCTCTTGCCAAATTAGATTTCAAACATCAGGCCTCGAGAGGCAGCGGATTGCGGGCCTTCTTCCCTCCAAGGCTTGCGTGGGGCCCGCTTACAGGAGGTCCATGTCTTAGAACAAGGACATTCCCCACCTTTCCTTCTTCACTGTGGCTGCAGGGCGGGCGGGGACGCCCTCCCCTCTCACTCGGGATCCAGACTGGCCCATGCGTGCTTCTGGGAAGCTGTCCCCTCGCCTCCATTCTGCCCTGAGGGTCTCCTCTGTCCTGCAAGCGTTGCGGGCGGGCAGGTGTTCCTGGGCCATCTGGGCGGGCAGAGACTCACACACCCAGACAAGCTTCAGCTCCCCAGCAGCTGTTGCCCAGGGTGGCAGGATGCTCCATCTTCTGGGGTGTGGGGTTATGATCCAGTCTTGATCCCTCAGCCTGACGACAGTTGGGTGCTGCCATGTTCTGGTGGCGGGGCCGCTGGGGCCTGCGCTTACCTGCAGCGTTCAGAGGCAGGGACCCTCGGTTGCCACGGGCCCCCATCCTGCATCCCGGCCCTTCGTGTGGCTGTGGTCCCGTCAGTGAGTCTGGGGGCTCGGTGCCACCCCCTTGTCTCCTCCGCCAGGTGAGAGGACAGCCTGGGCCCCCGTGCTTCTCTCGAGGAGGGCACAGCGCTGATGCCCCTTCTGTGTGCGGCCCCTGGGGCCAGACGGCCAGACTTCGTGAGCTTTGGAAGTGGGCGGACTGTGAGGAAGGGACCACACGGGGGTCGGGGACCTGGTGCTCGGGGCGGCAGAGCGGTCCTGGAACAGGGGGAGTGCACCAGTGAGTCTGTGTGCTCGTGTCTGTGTCTGATCGTGTCTTTGTATTTGAATGGCAAACACACACACACACACACACACACAGCAGCTGGGCCAGGAGGAGGTGAAGACACACCCAGGAGATGCCGCAGTTTGGGTCCAGGCACGGCAGTAATGCCAGCATCGTGATAAAGCGAGGCACACGCAGAATCTGTCTCTTGGAGCAGACAAAAGTGACGTTGACCCTACACTGTAGTCTATTAGATGTGCAATCACATCCCCTCAAAAAAGGCAGTGTGTGTACTGTAATTAGAATTCTTTATTGCCAAAAAGATAGGAACCATCATCTAAGCCTTCAGTGGGTCTCAGTAGCAACATCAAAGATCACGGATTTCAAAAACCCCATCAAGTATCATCAAAAGAAAGCTGAGCGCTGATGAATTGGTGCTTTTGTGTTGTGGTGTTGGAGAAGACTCTTGAGAGTCCCTTAGACTGCAAGGAGATCCAACCAGTCCATCCTAAAGGAAATCAGTCCTGAAAATTCACTGGAAGGACTGATGCTGAAGCTGATGCTCCAGTACTTTGGCCACCTGATGGGAAGAGCTGACTCACTGGAAAAGACCCTGATGCTTGGAAAGACTGAGAGCAGGAAGAGAAGAAGGCAACAGAGGATGAGATGATTGGATGGCATCACTGACTCGATGGGCATGAGTTTGGGCAGGCTCTGGGTGTTGGTGATGGACAGGGAAGCCTGGCGTGCTGCAGTCCATGGGGTCACAAAGAGTCGGACATGACTGAGCAACTGAATTGAACTGAACAAGTATCATAATAACAAAAGAATGTGAAAAATGGGGAGAATTGCCAAATTGTGATGCAGACACGCAGGGTGAGAGAAGCTTGTTGGATGGATGGCATCGATAGGCATGCCCCAGGCAGGGTTGCCCCAAACCCTCAATTTATAAAGATCAGCATGTCCGAAGGGCACAGTAAAAGGACATCTGCCTGTACTGACCAGAGGGGTGGGGAAAGGCAGGAGGGAGACTGGGCCGGCTGGGAGGGGTAGTCATGATGGAAATTTGTTTTCAGTAGGTTTTAAGTGTTGTCTAAATTTAAAATCTATAAAGCATGATTTTTAAAAAAAGTTAGCTGAGGTCCACTGTAGGAATCTGAAAGTAAAGGAGGATGAGGAATGTCCCAGTCTCCTGTGATATTGTTGCCTGGAGATTAGACACTGGTGAAACTTTGCAGTCCTGACATTTTGCATTCTTTCATCTACTCTGTGTGTGTGTGTGTGAGTGTGTGTGTGTGTGTGTGTGTGTGTGTGTGCGCGCGCGCGCGCCCTGGATGTGGGTATATACGTATGTGCGTGTGTATATAAACTTGGGATTGTACTCTACATTTTCATTTTAAATAACTTTGTTTAAAATGTTTTCTACATCCTTTATATGATTTTCAATGGATTAGCACTTTTCTGTTGTATGGCTTTAGAGTGATTTGTTTATCCAAACCTCTGTTGTTGGAGATTTTATTTCCTTCAGGTTTGTTTTGCTGTTAATATTGCTGTGAGCAGTACTGTGCATTCATATTTGTGTGCATTTCTGATGTTTTTCTTCACTTGCACTTTGGATGTGGGATTGCTGGGCTTCAGGATTTTAAAGGCCTTTAATACACAGTATGGAACTAGCCAGGCTTTCTGTGTTTGTGGAACATTCGGCCTCGCTGGGACTGGCAGCTGGAAGTGCCCGGCAACCTCTGAAAGTTCAGAATCAGCAACCTCATCTTCCTTGGTTTTTGATCTGAGATTCTGTGTTCATTATAGACTTTTGTTTGCAATAATACCGATGACTCCAAACCTTTAACCGAAGTTGAACCAAATTAGACTCTGAGTCGCAATTAAGGTTGGTTCCCTTTAAAAGCTGAGGCTCGGCAGTTTCGTTTTCCTGCGGTTCTGCGCTTTTCAAACCCTCTTGTGGACGGGGAGCAGATGCGCCCAGACCCTGGAAGAACCTTCTTTCCTGTGGACGCTCCAGCTCCAAGATGAAATGGAATCGCTCGGATCGATGGCCAAACCTCAAGCACATGTGTTGCTGGGTCTGGGATCAGTGACCACAGCCACCCGCCCCTCCTCCCCCCAGCCTCCAACTCACTGCGCTTCACCTTTCCAGCCTGTGGAGCCTGGAAATGCATCCCTGGGCGCGTCACACGGTCCTTATTACTGGACGTGTGCTTAGATGCACTTCCAGTCATCGGTTTCTCTCCTCAGAATGTGTGACCAGTTTTTACTAACTTCTTTTTCCTACTGCTGCATGGACAAGCATGTCTGGAAGCTTTGGGCTTATAACTGAGCCCACTGTCTTTGTTTGTGACACCTCAAGACCCAGAAGGAAAAAGATGAAGGAATAAGGAATGAAGGAGAGTGGCTTTGCGTATTGTCTGTGAACCCTGGCTCTTTGCAGCTGGATGGCAGCTGGTGGATGCATGAGTGGGTGTGTGTGTATGTGTGTGCCTGTGTGTGTGTGTGTGTAAAGGAGGTGGGGGGGGGGAGGCAGGCACGCATGCACACACAGGCACACAGAGGCAGGAAGTCCTTTCCTGTGATGTTCTAAAGACCTATCCTCAAGCACCTGCGCTCTTTTGGGATGTCTACCCCTGATGACAGCCAGAACACATCCCAGGGCTCCCAGACAACACTCCAGCGATGCGTGTTCCGAAGGCACAATCATGCCCACCCCTCCTGGTCTTCTCCCGACTCCGGGCAATGTGTCACCAGCCCGGCTTCTCCCAGTTTCTCCCCCAAGATCACTGAGCACGTGGGGATTTGTGAGGCTTTGCTGAGTGGATCTCAGGCCTGCCATGCCTCTGCTGGCCTATAAAGCCCGTGAAGCAAAGTATGCCCATCCGTTGATGGATGCTGGGGATCACATCCAAGAGGTGCCCCTCCAGTCCCCAACCCGAGGCTTTGGGCCAGTGGGGACCCAAAGTGCAGGGACATGAGGAGAGGAGAGTAGCATGTGCATGCTAGTCACAATCTCCTAGCTTATCCCCCCCAACCTTACATGCTTCTCTGGTGGCTCAGCTGGTAAAGAATCTGCCTGCAATGCAGGAGAACTGGGTTCAATCCCTGGGTTGGGAAGACCCCCTGGAGAAGGGAGAGGCTACCCACTCCAGTATTCCTGCCTTGAGAATTCCATGGACTGTGTAGTCCATGGGGTCATCTAACCTTCTTACTTCTTCCTGTGGGCACCATTTCCCTGCTGTCTCTGGTCCAGCCATTTCCAGCTCACGCACTAACAACTGAACAGAACCGATGAGTGGAGGGTTGTGTCCCCAAAGTCAGGAAACCCACCGAACAGCAGAAACCAAGCGTCAGTGCCCTGATCTCCAGCCCCTTGGGGCACAGCTCAGAGAGCTTACATCCTGTTGGCTCTGCTGTCTTCTGCCAGTGGGAAGCCTTACTGCCCCACTGTCTGTGCCGTGGAGCAAAAGAGAAGAAAAAGGCAACTTAAGGAAAAGACCTGCATTGTGTCTTTGCTCGGCTCCTTCTCCAAAGATGGGGTGCCCGTGTGGCCACAGTCCGCAGTTTGACTGGCACGTTGTTAGGCCTGAGAGGGCTGTTTTCTCTCAAATCCGTCTCCCGTGGCTCCTTCCCCTGAGCCGTGTTGGCTGTGCACGTCCGAACCCGTCGTGAGTCACCACGTGTCGGTAACAGCATTTGGAGGCCCGTCCGTGAAAACCTATCCAATCCCCTGCCGAGTTCACCCACATTCTCTGCGGTTCTGCAGTGTTTTACAGAAAAAATAGTCCTGGTTCCAAGTCTCTGCCATCCAAATCCACATCTTGTAGCTTTTCATCACAGAGTCAGGTCCAGGGGTGAGACCTCAGCCTTGAGCGAGCTGCCTTTCCTGGAAGAGAAGCGTAAACAAGGGCATTAGTCCCCCCGCCCGCGGGCGTGCCCGCGCGCAGGCCCTCGTCCAGGGCGTCCGGCTGTGAGGTCCTGGTGCTCTCTGGATGTGGTGATAGCCAGGCCCGGGAGGTGCAGGGCTGCAGAGGGACTGTCTATCTTCCTTATTCTTTATGCACCGCACAGGAAGGCCCAGCTGGCGCAAGGGCCGAGGAGGTCAGAACACGCTGACGGCCAGAGCCCGAGACCCTTAGCCTGCACCCCTCTGGCCCCTGAGGGCACATCCCCCCTGCGGGAGCCCGCGTCCTGGCGCCGGGCTGTGAGGGGCTCCGGGGGTGTCAGAGCGGTCCCCGAGCAGCGGTGCCCAGCCTGGCTCCTCCTGGGCACGCCTGCCCACCTCCTTCTCGCCCGCTCACTGATTGCTGCCGCGTGGGGCAGACCTGTGGCCATTTCTCTCCGACTTGCCCTCTTCTGCTGGAGGAGCCTGAAGGTGGCCCCCTCTGCTGAGTCACCTTCTCCTCCAGGGCGGTCTCTGGGCAGGGAGCCCGGGCTTCTGTGGTCTGGCTGACCTGTGCTCCCTTCCGGGGCCCTTCACCTCCCTGCCTCATCCCCTCCCCTTGGTTCTGACCTCTGTGGGGTCCCCTTGAGTGACCTTAGAGCAGACCTGAGTGATCCATCGTTAGCTTTATAATTTATTCAAACTGATTACCTCTTATCAGGCTGAGAGCAAGTTATCTTTAAAATATTCAGAGTCCAGAAACCTATCTGCAAGGTGTGCTACTGGGGAGTGCCTTTTAGCTTTGACTGAGCTCCTCACGCCCCTGGCCGTATCACATATAAAAGGGTAAAGTATAGAGGTGATTTAAAAACTGCCACAGGATCAAAGGATATACATACACGTGGGGCACAGTCTGCATATAGATGGGGCTCTTTTTTCCCTTTTGAGTGTTTTTTGAAGTAATTTCTATGTATCTTTTGTAAGTACAGAATGGAACGTTTTACAGTCAGTTTGATTGAGGGATTTTTAATGTGATGATATCAACAGTTAGTTTATCATTTTATTACTTCACTCCCTTATTATTGCCCGGCAACCCATCTGTATTAGCATCCCAGGGCTATCATGACAAATTGCCATAAACCGAGTGGCTTAAAGAACAGAGCTTATTGTCTCACATTCTGGAGGCTGCGAGTTCGGGGTTAAGGGGTCTGCAGGCCCGGCTCCTCTGGCAGCCGGAGGCAGAGCCTGACCCGGGCCTGCCGGCTCTGGGGGCTCACTGGCTCCTCGATGCTCCTCAGCCTGTGCCCCTGGCTTTGGGTGGTGACCCCGTGTGCGTGTCTGTATCCAAGTTTCCCGTCTCATGAGGACACCCAGTCATTTTGGATTAAAGGCTCCCTTTCCTTCTGCATGACTCCATGAACCTAGCTAATGACATTATTTCCAAATAGGGTTGCACATTAAGGGGATGGGAGCTAGCACCTCACCTGAACTCTAGGGGGACACAGTTCAGCCTGTGACATCAGTGGTTGGATCTGAAGCCCACTCTCATTTTCATTGAGTACAACCTCATCTTAAATTGATCACTGCGCACAGCCCTTGTGTCTAGAAACAGTCACATTCACAGGTGCCAGGAGTTCAGATTAAACGTATTTTTCAAGGGGAAGGAACACCATTCAACCCACAATAATACCACAATAATACTCTCAGCCTTTAAACCCCTACGTTTGCCGAGGTGACAGTCTTAGCTTTCTGGATGTCCTTGTAGGGGGAAGTGACCAGGATCCAGGTTCTCAGCCAAGTCATCTCAGTCCTTCCAGGAAGACTCTGTTACAGAGTAAAATATATGGGGGCGGGGGCGGGAACCAGGGATGCATCCTTGGAAGGCCATAGAACATGAACGGAAGTCACTGCTGTGGACCAGAGGAGATGGGCTCCATGGGGAGCTGATGCCCACCCCTCAAGCCCGCCTCCCCTGTGGTTTATGGCGGACAGTCTGGTGAACTTGATGGGGCCCGAGAAATCACTCAATGCAAGCCCCTGTTTCATAAATGCTGAAATCTGCACTGAACCAGGGAGAATGGTCAGGTGGGTAACCAGGCAGCGGCCTAGAGGAGCTGTGAGAATGCAGGGCGGTAACCTGGGTGCCGAGTTGCGCAGGGCTGGTCCCACCCCGCTGGAGAGGCAGCGCCTCCCACCCCACATCCGCGCACCTCGGGCCCACGTGTCGCGGCCACAGCCTCATCTGGGACTGGAGCCACGTGGCGGGGGGCCTGCCGCCTCCGCGCGAGCGTGTTCACGGACCACTTAGAGCAGGGAGCGTGCCTTCCCATATAAAGTCTGACCCTGTGTCATTCTTGGCAGTTCACCCCTGACAACAGGAAATATTTCTGGATCATCTCGTATAATTTACAGTGGGTCAGTCCAATTCATTGCAAATATTTCTCCTATCATGTATCTGAGTAACGCAGGGGTTTTGATCCGAGTCCAGTTGAAGCTGGATGAATCTGAATTCCAGAGGCCTGAGACAGACAATGCTGAACAGAAAATTTTATGTTATTAAAATCATAAGTGAATTTGTGTGTGTGAAGTTATGGATGCTTAGATGAAGTGCAAAAGCTAGTTTCCAAAAGGTTTGAAGAGTGAGATGAGAATAAAGGGCAGTAACTAGGAAAAGATGTTTCTGAGACCAGGAATGAAAAGGTTCTGGGAGGTGGGGAAGGTTCTGGAAGGTGGAGGCTCCTTTGGCTTAGAGTCTTGTGATGACAGTGCCCTTCTTTCAAACTGAGGTCAGTTAATCCTAAAATACTTATGGATGACGTCCATCAGGATCAGGCAGAACTCCAGGTGAATATCTGAAGATTAAAATTATTATTACTAATAACAATAAAATGCTTAATGAAAGCTTAAACCAAAACAGTAATCCCATACTTGTGTAAAAATATCTGCACATATGACCTGCAGGAATGTTTTAATCTTATCTTATGGACACAAATGCAGAAATGCTGTTTGAGTTTTCTTAATTGTGATTTTATTTTGTTAGGAAATTGAGATAAGTTTTCACTATTTTAGGGCCACTCACATATTCTCCCTCTGTTCTTTCCTTGATGAACCTAAGTTCCTCACTTTAGAAGCCAGTTTTCTAATTTACTGAATCTCTTAATTGATAAATTTCTTTATATTTTAATTGATTCTAATATTGAATTTGCTTCTGAAACTACCAGTGAATTTATTTAGACAAAATAATGTTACTCATTTTTTTCCCTTGTGCATGAAAAGTTGTATTCAAAGAGAACATTTCTTGTGCAGGCAACGATAAGGAACCTTCCCTGTCTAAACTGAAAAACTCAATTGTATTTAAAAGGAAAGCTCCAATTTGACAGTCGCGTGAGAACACTCTTGGCTTGGAATCAATCTTTTTAAAGATGTAAACACACATAAATGCACACACACGTGTGATGTTTATTTTTAATTCACAAGCCTTCCATTTTCCCCATTAGTTCACCTTTTATTTTAGAGAAATGTCTAACAGGAACTGTCAGAGACGTCAAGGGAGACCCCCCATCCCCACCACCGGCAGCGGCCCTAATGGTCAGGCTCCCCAGTGACAGGGTGATTAGTCCAAACCTGGCAGTTTCCCTCTTGTGATGCCCAGGTCTGTGACACATCACTGCTGGGGATGAAACCGTGTGGTCGAAATGCAAGCCTGGGTGTCAGTTCACCCGTTTCACAACTATAACCACGGTGAGGGACGATGTCACCAAACAGCAGAGCTGGTCCATCTGCACGAGCTTCTCTCCTGGTTCCGAGGTGACTGTGGCCATGGGCCAATGACAGCATGAGGGACTGCGCTTCGAGAGGACAACCCGTGCAGCGTGCAAGCGGCCCACCTAGGTTCTGCCCCTGCTCCATGCCTACGTCCTCCATGAAACAGCATCTGAAAGGCTTGCTCCGGAGCACTGTGGCCACCTGCTCAGGGAGGGAAGGTTTCTTGATTAGCCTGTCGAGGGCTTGTCAGGATCCAGTGAAATTATTTAGGAGAAAATGGTCTGTATTTTGGCATGAAATCTTCCTGAGTCCTTTCTAACTTGGTGTGAAGGGAGATTCAAGGAAGAATTCACAAATTTAAAAGAGGGCTAAACCGTTGGGATGTTCATATGTGCTCAGAAGTGACCTGTTTGAAAGACAACTGGCTTGAACTTTCATCTTTATTGGTACAGATAGATATGTTAAAAAATTCAACTCCCACCAATTTATAATCTCACCTTGTGTAAGATGTCATATAGCCTTGCACAGCGATGAAGGGAAATATTTCATAAACAGTGCACAAAGAGCTGGATATGTTGCACACACACACACACACACACACACTTTAAAGTCAGTGATAGTTTTCCAGAACCAAAAAAGTCTATTCAGAAAGTGACAGTGACATTCTGTATACAAAGGCCAAGGGGTCCCCAGCATGGACTCCATTGTGGTAAGATGTGGTCCTATAGTAGTACTATAATGTAAAATGATGGTAGTTCAGTAAATTAATATAAAAATTCTAAGTATATTAATTCCTGGCTAGTTAAAATTAGCTTTAGATGAGCAAGTTGACAATGTGGACATAATTTCTTTTTTCAAAAAATATATAAATCCTAGTTTCCTTTTTCTAGCTAAATGTCAGCTAAGAAAATCTATTTCAGCTGGCTCTTACATGCAACACATCTTCTGGTTTTAAACCGTCTTTGTGTTGTTGCGTTTTCATTGGTTTTTGCCCTGTGGTGTTTTCTGACGCGAACTCCTGGAGGAATTTGATTTTGTGCAGTAGCCACTTTCTGGAATTTTGCATGTCAACAGCCATGGACACAGTAACTTCAGAATATTAGGAGTATAGAATCATCTCATGCCTTTGGAACAATCCTAAATTAAAGTTTTGTCTCTGTTTCCATTATAAACCTCATTGTTTTCTTGGTTTGGCATTATTCCAGACACACTGGTCGAAATCTTGGCAGGTTTACTCAATAGTTCTACCAGATGTTGAGAAGAGTAGTTTTTCCTCTTGAGCATTCTGAGTGAATGCATTCTTTATGAAACGGTCAAACTCAGGGTCTGGATCCAGACAGCTGGACACCGGGGAGCAGGCACTGGTCCTGTGGCTGTCCTAATTAGATTTTAGGTATAGAAGTGCTAATTTACTTGGCAAATACCTAAGCACAGTGGGTAGGTCTCTTCTTCCTCTACCTTTTTCCCCTGAATTGAGCACCTAGGCAGCATCTCTCTGGACATTCCCTGGAGCGCTCTACCGGGTTGGAGAAGGCATCTGAGTCCTTCCGGGTCAGTGAACACGCGGATGACGTCTCCACAGCACATCTCCACTGTCAAGAAGATGGGAAAACCTCGCAAGTTCGTTGGTAATTAGCAGTGCCTCCGACTTGCTCCCTGGTGGTTCAGAGGTTAAAACGTCTGCCTGCAATGTGGGAGACCTGGGGTTGATCCCTAGGTCGGGAAGATCCCCTGGAGAAGGAAATGGCAACCCACTCCAGTATTCTTGCCTGGAGAATCCCATGGATGGAAAAGCCTGGTGGGCTACAGTCCACGGGGTCACAAAGAGTCAGACACGACTGAGCGACTTAACTTTCTGACTTGTTGGGCTCCGAGTTGAGCCTGCTTTCGCGGGCAGGGCCCTCTAGGACATGGAGCAGACACACACGGACAGGTGCACTTTCTTGACGCTGGTGTTCGGTGGTGACTCCCCCAGGACGGTGGTGCCAAAGCTGGGGCAGCCACCCCAGAACAGGGCCAGCCTGAGAGATGGGGACTGGGGAGACCAGGGCCTAGATCTCTGCCTTCCCTGAGCATCTGAGCCTGCAGGCCTGGAGGAGAGGGGTCGGCTCAGTCAGAATGGGGATGCCGGTGCCAGGATCCCAAAGCCCACTGCTGATGAGCCAGGCCAGTGTGTGGATGGGCGGGCTTTCTGTGCAGGTGGGAGGGGCTTGTGTGGATGGGCAGGGCCTGTGAGGGTGGGCGGGGCCTGTGTGGATGGGCAGGGCTTGTGTAGATGGGAGGGGCTTGCATGGATGGGCGGAGTCTGTGTGGATGGGCAGGGCCTGGGTGCGGATGGGCGGGACCTACATGTGGATGGGCGGGGCTTGTGTGGATGGGTGGGGCCTGTGTATAGATGGGTGATGCCTGTGTGGATGGGCGGGGCTTGTGTGTGGATGGGCGGGGCCTGTGTGTGTGCCGCAGACCCCCTTAGGCAGGGGCTTCTGTTCTTACGAAACAACCTGAGTCAGGACGCTGCCCCGAAAGGAAAGCAGCGCTACCCCCACCCCTGTTACCTGGGCCCCCCATCCTGTGGTCCCTCCCCTGATGGGAGGCCATGGGTGCAGCCTCGGCTGTAGTGGCCTCAGGGGAGGCAGCCAGGACAGCTCACTTCTCGTGCATCCTTCGCTCTGTCGGGCACCCGCTGGCGGCCTCATCCTGTAGGGCGGTCAGCATGGCCAGGGCCCCTGCTGGCGCTATGAGTTCTCTTCTGAAATCCCCCAGTTCGTCATCCTGTCTCCTTGTAACGTTTGGTCCTCTGTAAAGTGTGTGATGCTCTGAGCACCTTGTGGGAAGCAGAGCAGGCATCTGCCACGGGGTAAGGTGTCTGCTGGGGACACCCATTTGGAAAAGGCCGCAAGACTTCCTGGGACAGAGCGTGGTCTCCTCTGGAGCCCCTGCCTCCCCCTGCGTCCCTGCGCATGCTCGCAGCAGACCCGCCCGCCAGACGATGGGGCCCCTTTCGCTCCCTCTCCCCTTCCACCCTCACCTCTCCCCGCCTTCACCCCTTCCCTGGTTTGGGTTTGTTGAGCAGTAACTTGTGCCCCTAAAGGTAGGGAAGCTCAGGCCACTGCCCACGCCCACCGCTGGCCGGCCTGTCCCCTCGCCCTGACGTTGACCCCTGCTCTCTACCTCCATCTCAGGACCTCTCCTCTCCCTCAGCAGGACCTCTCTTCCCTCCAACTTTCTCTTCCTCCTGTCATTAAAGTGTTTCTCCTTCCTCTGTAATTACAGGTGTGAATTTCAGGATAACCTTTTCAAAAGGTGATTCACTTCTCAGCGTTTCATATTTGTTTCATTAGTAATGTAGCCTGGAATGGATATTGACGTCTCTTTTTGCAACTGGTCATTTAGAAATTGGGGTTTAGGGAGCTGGTTCAGGAGATTAATTACCCTTCATTGTTGCTTCCAGAGCAGCGTCTAAGAGCCGCCGGTGATGACAGAAGCTTGTCCTCTCACTGCCCAGGGCCCGGCTCCAAGCCCGGGGGGCTGAGAGCTCGATGCAGCCAAGCAGCTGCGTTTTCTGTTTCATTTCACTTGAACTCAGTGCAAGTAGCTGCGTGTGGCTGGTGGTTTCATGAGCTACCTGACCCCCCCTCCCAAGTCCTGGGGTGAAGCACCTTGTGTCTGGGTGATCAGGGCGTGGAGCTGTCTCTCTGCCTTGGCCCCTGGGAGGAGGTGAGGCAGCCCAGCACGGGCGTCGGTGACGGACCGCAGGAGCGCCAGCGGCCCACTCCCGCCCGTCGCCGAGATGGTGCTCCAGCTCAGGGATGGTGATAACGCTGAGCAGCGAGGTGCCAGCGCCTGGAGATGAAGAGGGTCCATTTCGGAGAATTCTCCAAGGCTCCAGGCCTCGGCTATCTCCTAACGTAAACACGGACTCTTAAAAATGTGAAGAATCTGCTTAACGGGTAAACCGAGGTGATGGGGGCGTAGGCCACTTTCCGTTTGTGCGGATGCTGACGTGAGGCATCCCTGAGTCGCCCGCAGGCCGGGAGGAGGGGGAGACCTAGGAAAGGGAAGACAGGGCAGGAGAGGGGGACTCCTGTGCCCCCAGCCCTTCTTCTGTGCATCTTTCCAAGGCTGCTTGTCAAGACCAGGCCCTGTGCGTGGGTGAAGAGTGAAGCCTTTGGGTGGGTGCCCTGGGGCGGGAAGGCGCAGCCATGGCCCCCAGGCAGGTTTCCAGCCCTTAGGATTGTGAAGAGCAGACCCCAGGCCCAAAGTCTTGGGTTTGGTTCTAGCCGAATCTTGGATGAGCCGGTGACCTCCCCTGGGAGCCTCAGTCTCTTCTTTGGTCAGTGATGCACCTGAGCTTGTGTCCTCTGGGACCTTCGGTCTCTTCATCGGTGACCCCTGAACTCCGCCTGCCTGGCTTCCAGGCCCTGACAGCATCCTATCCAGGGGGCCAGCCTCTGCCCTGGCCCCAGGTCATGTGGACACAGGCGCTTGGCTCACTTCCGCAGAGAAAGGGCTTCAGACTTCCTTCCGCGGGTTTCTTTCTCCTGTGGTGGCGGTTGTGTGGGTGTGCAGAGGTGAGCCTGGAAGGGGGAGGGTTTCTTCTCGGCTCCTCCTTCCCCCGGGAAGCCTCCCTGCCTGGCCCAGCGTGGAGCGCGCACCCCAGTGGTGGCGGGGAGCTCGGGTCTGGACACGCGGGCCCTCGGGGTCATTCCCTTCCCTTCACGCAGCCAGTCCTTGTGAGGAAGCTGCTCTGTGCTTGGACCCGTGTGGATCTGGCAGGACCCAGACCTGTGAGCGCTGGCTTATCATGACCCCAGCCTGCAGCGAAACACCCTTGCTTTCAACTCGTCTCCTGGGCACTCGCGTTACCCCAGGAAGGGCCAGACTGGGCTCACAGGAGGAGGGGTGAGGTCGGGGTGTGATGAGGGCACAGACGATGTTTCGGGTGCTGGGAAGGCTTCACCGGGCTTGGATGCCAACTTGAACCCGGGTTCTGGCTGGTCTCCCCTGGGAGCCCCAGGCCCCTGACCGTGCGTGATGTGCTCACTCTCACTTGAAGACGTCGGGACCATGTGAGCGCACCTGAGACCTGGGGTGAGCCTGCTTCCCGGCCTGGGGCGTGGTCTCCCCGCCGCTTCTTGGGCAGACGGGCCTCTCACCTGCTGCCGCGGCGGGCTGCCCCTCTGCTCCTGCCTCCTCCGGCCGCCCCACCCTCCGCGGGGACCGTCCTTCCGTGTGGCGCACGGTCTCCTGAGGTTTGGCTCGGGAGCAAGCTCTCTGGTGCCTCTGCTTTGGGATGCGTTTCCCCTGCTGCGCAGATCTCTTTAATAGCCTTACCATGTACTTTAGCATAATTTGCTCTAAATGCTTTAAAATGAGCAGGAACCTTAAAAAAGAAGCCTTGGCTGCAGGCCTCTGGAAATGTCACTTCGTCAGCAAGTGTGCTGGTCTTCTGGGCAACGGAGGGCGGACGGAGGTGCCATCTGCCATCCACTTGGTGGCCTGGAGCGGGCGAGGCTGTAGGGGGGTTTATGAGCTCCCCCTGATGACAGAGCGCAGGGCACGGCACCTCTGGGGCCGCCTTCTCCATCTCCGCCTGTCCTCTGGCCTCGTGCTGGCCAGGCAGTCTGCCGGCCCCTCTCAGAGGGCTGGTGCACAGAGCGTGGTCCCCTCCCCTGGGCCTTTGTCCCCACGCCCTGTCCGCGTGCACGGGTGTACCCAGATGGTCCCTGAGGTGGACACCGGGGATTCCCCAGGGTTGACCGGCGGCCCAGCAGACAGTGAATTGGTGGACACAGAACTGACCCCAGTGTGCAGGGCAGAGGGTTTGGAAAATGGAGTCAGATGTGAGTGTAATATTTGTTTTCTAGGCTAATTTATCCTTTTGCTCTCAGACACAGGCAGGGTGTATGAATGACCTTCCGTATGCTTTACGCTGGAGGCACCTTGGGCGCACGGGAAGGAGGCGTCCCACACCAGGTGGTGATGAGAGGTGGACGTTTCAGGTCGTGGGGCAGGAGTGTCAGCTGCAGCACACTCATGGCGCGCATGCCTGGGGGTCCAGATGTCTTCCCGACGCTTGAATGTCTCTGAGCCCCGTGTGCCTCCCTATGTCTGGTTGCTTAGACACCTCCTGACCCTGCCACGGGCCCTGGTCACGCCTCAGTGAGTCCCAATTGGTCGTGTTACTACAGCTCCCCAGACAGCGTTTGTTGAGCACCAGCTGTAGACCAGGCCCGGTGCTGGGCTCGGGCCTCGTGGATGAACGCATTCATCGCTACCCGAGAGGCCCCAGGTGCCCGTAAGCAGCTGGCCGAGCGTCCGCTGTAACGTTCTCCCACTTCCCAAGTTTGTCCTGTCTCGCAGAGCCGCAGCCAGAGGAGAACACAGAGCTGTGAGGCGTCCCTTTGGTCTACGCGCGATTCTTACCGGGATGCTGTTGAGAACTGGCACTTCACTGTCACTGAACTCATGAAGAGAATGCTGACCTGGGGTCCACCGAGAGCCCCGTGCACACCTTCACGCCACTGCATGCGGTGACGTCCCGGGGACACAGGCCTGGCTTGTACCAGCGGAGGTTTTAAGGCCTTTGTGCAAACAAATGGTCTCTGAGCCTCCAGAGTGGGGTTGAATGTCGAGTCAGGAGCCTTCAAGTGAGAATCAGAGATCATCCTTGTACTCACGTAACACCATCTACCTGTGTTTTATTTTGAGACTCTCAAACTCTTCTTAATAAGTACAGGTAAATGTTTGAGAGTAACACCAGGACTTCCCTGGTGGCTCAGATGGTAAAACATCTGCCTACAATGTGGGAGACCTGGGTTCAGTCCATGGGTAGGGAAGATCTTCTGGAGAAAGACATGGCAACCTACTCCAGTATTCTCGCCTGGAGAATCCCATGGACAGAGGAGCCTGGTGGGCTATAGTCCATGGGGTCGCAAAGAGTTGGACACGACTGAGCGACTTGACTTTCTTTCTTTCTGAGAGTAACAAAGTTCCTACTGACTCTCAAATAAACACAAATCTGGAACAATCAAAACCCAAGAGTTTCTTATCTCCAAGAAGTACTAACAAGAAGCAAAAATATCTGTTTTCATTATTGAAATAAATATTAATGTGGAGGCAGGGAAGGAAAGTAAATAAAAAAGACAGGCTTTGAGAAAAAAGAAGAGATTTGCAGAGCAGGGCATGGAGTGGAACTTCCGCCCGTCCCCAGCTGTGGGGTCAGGAACCAACACTCACCGTGTGGAGGGTGCCTGAGCTCAGGGGATCAGAGAGGGGCTGGGTCTGGGGACCAGAAGCCCACAAGGACTCTATAAAAACTTAGAAAAGCCTTATGTGCTCTCAAACAAGACAGGAACGCAGCGCTGGAAATAAAGCAAACAGTAGCACCGGCCTGCCCACCTCCTGTTTCCCCCTCGGTGGGTCAGCCCCTGCCGTCCCTGCTCATCCCAGAGCGTTGGAAACTCCTGTTTCTCAGCCAGGCTTCAGGGGCCGCCGCTCTGGGAACTCTCAGTCTGCGTGGGGCTGTGCTCGTGCCCACGCGCGGCGGGCGGCGCCCCGGCGTTTGTCTTCGGCAGGGCTCCTGCAGCCCCTGAGCCAGCTCGTCTCCTGGGCCCATCTCCGCGCACGAGCACCCCTCCCCGTGGGCCTTGAGTGTGGAGCCCCCTGCCCCCACTGCCTGCATCTTCCTGCAAAGCTTGCCCCCTCCTCTCGACACCGGCGTCACCTCCCTCTCGACTTCGTGCTCCTAATTTTCTTTTTGAAAATGACCGTAAACGGGAGGATCTCTTAGTGCTCATACTTGAAGCTTTGATGATGGGAACGTGGTCCAGAGCAAAGATGCCCTGGGGCTGAGTGTCTGCCTGGGAGGGCTTCCTGCAGGTTGCATCTTTGTGTCTTTTCCAAGCACGTGCTCATCCACGTCCTTCGCCTTATTTTCACAATAACGATGATGAAATAAGCCTTAGTGTTACCATCATCTTCATCTCACAAATGAAGAAGCCAAGGATTGCTTGGCTAAGAGGATGACTGTCCCAATCACACAGCCAGCCTCTGTCTCCAGGCAGCCTCCTTTGCCCAGTCCGCCCTGCAGTGCCGACCGGCCCCCAGACACACGGGCATTTATCAGCACAGAGTGTTGGCCACTCTCTCTCTCTCTTTGTTGGGTTTACAACATAGATCTAGTCATAAAAACTAAAAAAAAAAAGAATCATCACAATCATTTGCGCTTGGTTTTTAAATTCTTGCAGATGCCCCGTGAAGACAATGAAAAGCCATCAAGAGACCCCAAATGATGCTGGGGACGCCTGTTATCAATACTGTGCTGTCTCCGTCACTGTTTCACTCAGCGTCTTAGGCATATTAAGACAGATCCCCCTTTGCAAGACCCACAGTCCATTGTTTTCACCTACGTTGCTGGCTTGTTTTTCAAATCAGAAAAGGGGGGATCTAGAAAGCCCATCCCGCTGGCTCCGTGCTGCCCAGTGCCTCCTGGTGATCCATCAGCCGTGGCTGGGCGGCTCCCGGCAGGGCCGTGCACACGTGGAGACACAGACGCCCTCCTCACCCTGCAGTTCACTTCGTCCTTCTCAGGCACAGTGCGAGCCTCGTTATTTTAGTTACTCACACGGCCGCTGCAAAGGTCAGCAGAGAAAGTGCTATTACTCCCACTTTGCAGATAAGCGCACAACCCCCTGTTGACGTGCTGGTGGTTCCGACAGTGTGTGGAAGGTCCTGAGTAGTGTCCGGCTGTCACAGAATCCACTTGTCATGGGTTCGCAGCATCCATGCTAATTGCCAGTTAATGACCAAGGCCTGGAAGGCTGTCACAGCGTGGGGGTCATTTTGTCAGACTGTCCGCTGGCGTCATCTGTGTTCAGCGAGCAGAACGCAGACTTGGGAATGTTGTGGTCGCAGGAAAGGGGGCCCAGTCCCTCCCAGCCCTTGGTCTGTAGGCCAGTCTCAGCACGGCCCCGGTCAGACCCCCCTGACATCACGCTCTTGGTTTGCTCCCCTGGCTCTGCGCGCTTGGACTCCACACCGCTGTCTTCCTTTCCCGTCGTCTCAGAGGCTCTCTTGGGTGAGAGTCTTCAGGTCCCCACCCAGGAGTCAGCAGCCCATCCCACGGCTCTCAGGCGCTCACACTCTCCTCTCGAGGCCTGCCGGTCCTGCATCGTCCCACACGACAGGACGGGTGTTCCCTGGCCAAGCTGGGTGAATCCTTGTGTGCTGTGTTTGCTGCCCTCTGGACCTTAATCTCCACGAGGACGGGCCCTCCTCTGAACCCTCGCAGAGTCCAGGAAAATGCCTGACAGAGGGCAGTCCCCTAACAATCACTGAGCAATCACAATCATCTTCAATTCAAGATGGACCTGACTCTTTCCTACCTTAGAAATACGAGGCTTGATCCCTGTGGGAAATAGAGGCAAAGACAATTAAAATACTAAAGTAGAGTGTTTTTTAAACATGCATGGGTTGGTGCATGTTAGTTCCAGCAAGTGGATGAGGAATAAGTGAATGAGTGAGAGAGAGAATGAATGAGTGAGGGGTGGCCGTCTCTGGGCAGAGAACACCCCGCAGCAGCTGTGTTTCCCTGGAGCATCTCAGCTTTAGGCTCAGGGCTTGAAAATGCTTGTCCAGCTTCGAGTCACGGGTTCGGTTTTCTATTCCGCTAGAAAGTCGGGAGCACCCTCCTGAGATCTGAGACCGCTCAGGCTCTACAGTGACGCTGCTCTTTAACACAGGCTGTGTGTTTGTAGTCCTCCCAGCCTCCTTCCTTGGTGGTTTAAGGTCACTTCCTCCCTCGAGGAAGTCCTCCCTCTCTCCACCTGCATCCCAGACGCCCCACGGGTTCTTTCCTGTCTCCCCTCCCTGCTGTGTGGGCCTCATCCTGGCATCGAGCAAGCACGCTTACTTGGAAGCTATGTTCGCTTTCCGGTGGCTCATTATTTAGAAAGTTCTTGCTTTGGGGAATCTTCCAGCTGCATGATTATGTAATTCAGAGGTGTTTTTCTTAATTTAACCCATGCCATGTGTTATCTTGTAAAAATGGTATCTTCCATCAACATATCAATATTGCATGGGAAAAAATTTGTCCGTATTAAGAGTTTAATCCGTTTCTTAAATGGTTTCACTTTGTTCCCACTTTTCCTCTGGTTTAAACCCATTCATTTATTAAGCAGAATATGGACCATGGCTTTAATCCGTGTACGCTTGACCTACTTTTTCTAATGCTGAAGCCCCTTGACCTGCAGGCAGATATGCACGTGCAGCCCCGTGGTGGCCCCCCAACGCGTGCTGACCGCACTGCGCCCTGAACGGACGGGAGACGGGCCCGGGACCCTGAGTCGCTGCTGCCAGAGCGGTGCCGGAGGCGTAGCAGGGTCCCTCTGAACTGGACAAAGTGCCTTTCATCAGAACTAGTGTGAAGACCCTCAACCGCGTTCGTTAGTGAACACTAAATTCTTTAGAAGGGGAATATTTTATTTTCCTCCCTGGGCTTTGTTTAGTAAAGAATCCAGCTCCTTGAAAAGATCACGTTCCTCTGTGCACTGACTCTCCTGGAATTTAATTGCTGGTAAAAGGGGGAAGGGGGACAAATGTGGAGAAAGTATGAGTTCTCTCATTTCTGAGAAAGAACAGGTCCATTGTTTGTTCCACACCATTAAATTACCAAGAATTACAGTCAAATCCCAAAGGCCTGAATGCTCAACTTTTTAAAAAATGAGAAGAGAGGGGCTGTTGCCCTCCATTTAGAGAGAATAGTAATTACGGTGTCTTCCCTAAGCCATCTGCATTTCCTCGTCTTATGGTTTCAGGAAATACAAATAGAGCACCTCTTATATGTAAAAATTAGCAGGATTTAGGTTATTCCCTGTTTTCATCTGAAGTTGAAGGGCGCTCCTTCTGGGCGGGCTCCCATGTGGGCCCGGCCTGGGAGGGCCCCGGGATGTTGCACCGTCAGCTTTGCTCCCCTGTGGCCCCTCTCCCAGTCTCTCTTGCTCTTGCACAAAACTGCTCTGGTCCCAGCCAGCTGTGAGTCACAGGAGCAAGTCTGTGAAAACTAGATGCTTATGAGGAGTGGAATGAGGCAGCTTTGAAAGACAAGCAGCATTTCATGCAACGGGATCCCTCACATGGAGGTCCTGTCTCCAGGACTGAACAGGGAGAGCGAAAAGAAAAAGAGGTTGAAATTCCACAGTGACAGAATTCATTCAGCGTGCTTCTGTGCTTTTTTCTGTTCAGTCATGTCCGACTCTCTTTGACCCCATGGACTGCAGCACGCCAGGCCTCCCTGTCCCTCACCATCTCTCAGAGTTTGCCCAAGATCATGTCCATTGGGTCGCTGATACCATCCAACCATCTCATCCTCTGTCATCCCTTCTTCTGCCTTCAATCTTTCCCAGCATCAGGGTCTTATCCAATGAGTCAGTTCTTCACATCAGGCGGCCAAGTATTGGAGTTTCAGCTTCAGCATCAGTCCTTCCAATGAATATTCAGGACTGATTTCCTTTAGGATGGACTGGTTGGACCTCCTTGCAGTCCAAGGGACTCTTAAGAGTCTTCTCCAATATCATAGTTTGAAAGCATCAATTCTTTAGCACTGAGCCTTCTTTATGGTCCATCTCTCACATCCATACATGACTACTGGAAAAACCATAGCTTTAACTAGATAGACCTTTGTCATTAAAGTGATATCTCTGCTTTTTAAAACGCTATCTAGGTTTGTCATAGCTTCCTTCCAAGGAGCAAGTGTCTTTTAATTTCATGGCTGCAGTCACTGTCCACAGTGATTTTGGAGCCCAAAGAAAATAAAGTCTGTCACTATATCCATTGTTTCCCCACCTATTTGCCACGAAGTGAGGGGACTGGATGCCACTATCTTCATTTTTTGAATGCTGAGTTTCAAACTAGCTTTTTGATTCTCCTCTTTCACGTTCATCACGAGGCTCTTTAGTTCTTCACTTTCTGCCATAAGGGTGGTGTCATCTGCATATCTGAGGTTATTGATATTTCTCCTGGCAATCTTGATTCCAGCTTGTGATTCATCCAGCCTAGCTTTTCACATGAGGTACTCTGCATATAAGTTAAATAAGCAGGGTGATAATATACAGCCTTGATGTACTCATTTCCCAATTTAGAACCAGTCTGTTGTTCTATGTCTGGTTCTAACTGTTGCTTCTTGGCCAGCATAAAGGTTTCTCAGGAGGCAGGTAAGGTGGTCTGCTATTCCCACCTCTTTCAGAATTTTCCACAGTTTGTTGTGATCCACACAGAAAGCTTCTGTATTTGCTCTATTTAAGAAAAATAATTTTTTTTTTTTTGCAAAATCTTGGAAAGGCAACGATCTCTTTTCACTTGCCTCTTGGTTAAAATAAGCACAGATCATTTCAGCAAGTGACCTTATTCACAGGAAACATTAGAGCAGTGTAAGTCTGCCCCCCTCGTCCCCGGAGCCCCACTGGATGAAGCCGTGATGCTCCAGATGCTGAGCACGGTCTGGTGGCCGGAGCCTTCGTCCAGAAACCCTGCAAATGGCCCCTCATCAGCTCCCAGAGGTTCAGGTAGAGAAGTGGTCGCCCGCCGGCCCCCAGCCACAGTGCCCTGGCTGCCCTTCTTCCCGGGACCCCACCTGGACCCCAGGAGGGATGTGGTTCCCCAGGCAGCTGGCCCTCAAACCCGGGGCCCTTCCCTCCCCCGGCTTCACCTCAGCTTTGGCTTCGGTTTGTCTTCACGTGTCACCAACCAGGACACTCGGAGATGAAAGGAGCGAGTTTGGGTATCTATCTTCTCAAGGGGTGAGGCACCCTGAGTTTGAGGCTTTGCTCTCTGTTTCTTCCTGACGAGACAGCAGGTCGATGAGGTCCCTGAGCTTCTGCTGAACTGCATTCCCACTTTCCTCCGGCTCCGACTTGGACAGGGGAGGGGTCGCTGTGAGCAGAGCCAAGTATTACGGGGGCAAACCTGCTGGATAAGCCGTTCAAAGGGCCACAGCGCCCAGGGTGCACACGCCGCACCTCAGTGCGGGCCTTTGCTTTGATGGTCAGTGGTGCTTCGTTAATCAGAGCACGGGCCTGGGCGGGGCAGGCGATGCCCCAGTGACCCGTCCTCTAACCGAAAGCAGCGTTGGGGTCACCTCCATGCTTGTTGTGTCTGGGGTGAGGACGACGAGGTAGGACTGGGGTGGGGAAGCTGAGGGGGGGCAGGGGACACCATCCACTGTGTGGGGGCGGGTGTGGGAGGCTGGTGGCCAGATCTGAGCCCCGCTGGGAGACCCCAGGCTCTGAAGCTCTGTGTCCCGGTCATCAGAGGAGCCAAGGCAAGGGCAGGGACCCGGGAGGGGCCCCCGGGCAGCGGCTCTCTGCCTGTAGCACCCCTGCAGCCCTGGGTCCTCCAGAGGGCCCCTAGGACTCCGTGGAGCCAGGGCACTTACTCAGAAACTGACCTTCCACACGAAGGGGTACCTGGGGTGTGGATGAGATTGTGTGGTGCTTTCCAGCAGGGAGAGCCTGCCCCCACCCAATTCCAGAAAGACAGGGCGCTCCAGACTCATGTGACTTCCAAGTTGATGGCAAAACATAGTGAATGAAGGGGTCAACCAGGCACTGAATCCACAGACTCAAAGAAAAGCATCGCTATTCAGACAGTTAGAGGTAAACAGAACACGTGTGGCCCAGGGCAGAGCTGGACGGTGTCCCAGGCCAGTGGTGGAACATTCAGAGGTTCAGCCACCGGATGTTGAGCAGAGCAGGGAATGACCAGTTATCTGGATGTCTGAGACCCCGGAGGTCAGAGGCTTCCGGGTTTCCCACCATGTTTCTGGGACACTCCTTTAACACCAAGTGGCCTAGACAGCCTCCTGCTTTCCCCAGAACACTCCTTGAGACGTCTGGCTTCTTTTTTCTTTTCTCCTCCAAGTTTTTGAGAGTTGACCAAGACAAGGACAAAGATTGCAGCTTGGACTGCGGGGGCTCCGCCCAGAAGCCGCTGTGCGCCTCGGACGGGAGGACCTTCCTATCTCGCTGCGAGTTTCAACGCGCCAAGTGCAAAGACCCCCAGCTAGAAATTGCTTATCGAGGCAACTGCAAAGGTAAGTTTCCTTCCATCACTTGTTCAAGAGCCAAGCCCTGAAATGCACGTTTATGTGCTTTGTCTTCACCTGGCCAAGTTTTCCTGTGCAAAAGTCAAGGGTTTCTGCTCGTGAATCTTTGTCAGGGCGCGTAGTGGTAAGAGTCGTTTTTGAATCATTATGTTCTTGTTGAATGTTCTTTTTTCTTAGAATGTTTTATGACATCACACATCGCAAGACAAATTCATCCAGGTTTCACAGACTGTTTCCAGAGTCTCCTAAAATTATTCTTTCTTGCCCCCGTTTTTTAAAGTGGTTCTTTCAACCCTTTCTCGTTTCACTGTCTAACATGTGGGGCGTGTATAATAGCACCTGTGCTGTTTTCAGGGATTTTTTTTCTTCCTTGTTGGCGCTGATTTT
The DNA here is from genome assembly GCA_015832495.2 of Alces alces. Taxonomy (NCBI): domain Eukaryota; kingdom Metazoa; phylum Chordata; class Mammalia; order Artiodactyla; family Cervidae; genus Alces; species Alces alces. The sequence continues at coordinate 35,900,363 of JADEYB020000007.1, forward strand.
ACACTTGTAATTTTCAGTTTTCCTGATTTAAGAAGTGGATTTGGAGCTAACAAGCAGGCTTAGAGCAAAACATTGAAACGTTTCCCGCGTTAATGAAAGGTTTGACGCAGCAAAACACGTTTCAAACAAAAATAGAGTCATTTTCAGAAAGAGATTTGACTTTCTTTTTCTTATTATCTAGGAGAAAAGACCACACAGGCTAAAACCCGCTTGAGACCATGTCCTGCGGTGTCTAGCTATTAGCCCAACAACTGCTCAAATGAAGGGAAGCCGGTGCCTCGGGCCCGCACTCGGCCAGGCTCTGAGTGAGCTGCCGTTCCTTTCCAGGGCCACCCGGCCTAGGGGACAGGTCCGACTCGCTCCTCCCCGTGACAGAGACAGAGCTGCCTGTTCCCTGGGCCTGGGTGCTGCTCCTCTTGGCAGCACCTCATGGGGCTCCTCATGGGGCCCTCTGCCCACGGGCGTCAGGCAGCCCAGCACCGAGCTTCCTCCTGGTGCTCGATTAGCGTGCCCTAAACTCATCACTCTGTGAGGAACGAGGAGGTAACGTTATGCCTTGATGGCTGCCACACACCTCAGGTGTCTGCGCTGAGAAATGGGAAGTGACCCAAGAGTAGATTCAAGCATCAGGGGATCTCCCCTGCAGAGAAGCTTCTAGAAGCAGTGGCCTATGCTGGCTTAGCTCGTGAGGACAGGTGCTGTGGCGTGAGGTTTGAGTTTTACGTTCCTCTTTGGTGCCCTGTTCCTTTAGACACCCCCATCAGATATCCTCTTGGAGACAACTCCTGTCAGACCCTCAGTTGGAGGACCGTGAGAAAGCTGCCATATTAAACCTCTGTGTTGGCCGTGGTCTCCATGGGCATCTGAGAGGCATTAGTCACACTGAGGCCAGAGGCCCATCCGTCCGTCTGTCTGTCTGGGTCTGTCTGTCGGGGTGGACTCTCCCAAACCTCGCACTTGGAGCTCTTCAGGGTCCACTTTGCGTCGTTTTTGGACAGGAGGCCATGTTGGCATTAAACACAGATGGCCTTTCGGTAACGTCATTTTTAGCTTACTTGTGTTTGGATCCAGCCTAACTTTTCTGGATAACTCCTTGGTTGGATTCTCACACCTCACTGAAGAAATTTCATGCCATAAATTTATGACAAAAAATGAGATAAGGGAGAAGAAGGTTAAAAACTACTGTTGTAGTTTAACTTCATGGACTGCAGCCATGAAGTTAAAAGACGCTTGCTTCTTGGAAGGAAAGCTATGACAAACCTAGACAGCATATTAAAAAGCAGACATCATTTTGTTGACAAAGGCCCATATAGTCAAAGGTATGCTTTTTCCAGTAGTCATGTACGGATGTGAGAGTTGGACCATAAAGAAGGCTGAGTGCTAACGAATTGGTGCTTTCAAACTGTGGTGCTGGAGAAGACTCTTGAGAGTCCCTTGGACAGAAAGGAGGTCAAACCAGTCAATTCTAAAGGAAATCAACCCTGGATGTTCATTGGAAAGACTGTTGCTGAAGCTCCTATACTTTGGCCACCTGATGAGAAGAGCTGACTTGCTGGAAAAGAACCTGATGCTGGGAAAGATTGAAGGCAATAGGAGAAGGGGGCAGCAGAGGATGAGATGATTAGATAACATCTTTGATTTAGTGGACATGAATTTGGGCAAACTCTGGGAGACAGTGAAGGACAGGGAAGCCTGGCGTGCTGCAGTCCATGGGGTCTCAAAGAATTGGACATGACTTAGTGACTGAACAACAATGAAGGTAAAAACAGAACTTATCTCCTAAAATCAAGTTTAATTCAAATCAAAAGGATTAAAATAAAGAGAATGTGAAGATACCTATAAACTTCAAGATCAAGTTTATTTGGTGCTTCAGCTACTGGGGGTAGCAAATATATACAGTTACTTTAAAGAGACACCGTTAGTTGTATAGCACAGTTTGAGATAAACGGGCTTTATTGTATTGACATTGTAGATCTGGGGGGCAGGCCTGGGGCTCTGAGGCGTCTGCCCCCGTCTCTGGGTCTGGCGATCTGAGTCTGGTCCGCAGGGGGCCACAGAGAAGGGGTTTCCCGCCTGCAGCAGACTTTTCCTGTGTAAGCAGCCTTTCCCTGGAGCCGGACCTCCCCAGATGGGATGGGCCCCCTCCTACTGGCTGGCTTGCCTCTCAGGTTGCTTCCCCGTCCTGTCGCCTGAAGTCCAGCCTCTAACACCCCCAGCCTGCCCCGGGCCACATGGTGAGGGTTCACTGTGAACAGGAGGGGCCTGGTGCTGGTGGGCGGGACAGGCATCCTGGTGGCAGCGGGCAGCTGCTGCTGTCCTGCTCTGCCCAAGAGCGCTGGCCAGACTCCACACCAGCCCAGCTCAGGCGCGTTCCGCTCTGATGGTGAGAGGTGGAGAAGCAGGATGAGAGGTCCTTCCACCGCAAGGAATGCAAAGACCCATCCGCGTTTGCCCTAAATTGTTCCTGGTGTTGAAATTGGCTGGTGAATCAAGTATCAAGTTGGTGAGTGTGAAGCTGTGAGTTTTGAAGACATTTGCACGTATGTGATGGGTGACAGCTTCATGGGCCAGTCTCTTTTGGATGTTCTAGTTTACAAACGATTGAAATATTTCAGGATTTGGTTAAGTTGGAGGAAAATGTTTTTTGCATTTCCTATTATGCTCTCCTGACCTTGAACAGAAGTGCAGTGGTTTACACAAATAGGTTTTTCTCATATTTTCTTTGAAATTTGTGGAGTTTCTATTTTTAGAATCCAGCAAACTCATTAATGTTTTTCTTTTGATCTAAGACCATTGGGACTGCCTTTCTTTTCAAGCAAATCTCTGGCATTCAATTTAAAAAACAGAAGAAAGAAGAAAAAGAAAACTCAAATGCCAGGAGATGTTGGAATTATTCTGAGGTTTCTGGAAACACAGTCACAAAGGCTCTGACAAAAGCAGCTTCCTGGAGGTTCTAAGACCCAGGTCTTCTGAGTGACGGATGTGTAAGAAGAACACTGTCGCAAAGCGATGCCTGGGTGTTTCTCCTCCTCCCCCTTCGCTGCCCGAATCGCATCAGCACATGAGCACAGAGGCCTCCAAAGCTGTGCAGGCGGACCCCATCGCAGTTGTGATGACTTCGGACCCCTCACCCTCTCCCTGTGAAAACCTGAGTGATACATACCTGGGCCTTCACTCCGGCCAGATAGTGACCATCGCCCTAGAAGCCTGGGGGTTGCTTACGGGCCCGTCGTCCCAGCCGGGCAGCTGGGATGAGTGTCACCTCGGCGTGCTCAGGCCAGGCCGGGCCCTGGGTCCGCGGGTCCACCTGCATTCACCCACATGGCCCGGGCCACTCGTGGGGGACGCCCTGCTGGCCTGGGCAGGATGTGGACTCCGCTGGCCCTGCAGGGAGAGCTCAGGCCGTAGCTCTGTTTCTGCACATTCCATGAAAGGCGTGACGCATGCACGTGGCCAGCGGGGCTGCCGCCCCTGAAAGCACCGAGGATTTCCAGCGGATTTCTGCGAGGCCCGAGGGCGCCCGTCAGCCCCTCTCTGAGGTGCTCCGTGCGCTTTTACTGTAATTTTATTAAAACGCAGGATGTAAAGCCTGAGGGCGGTGCAGGCACGCAGACCGGCAGGACTGGCGTGGCCCCGCCTGCCTCCCTCCCCTCCCCCGTCCAGGGCAGGAGCCGCTGTGGGTCTCCACATGGGCAGGGATAGGGCTGGGGGGGGCGAGGTTCTGGCCTCTGCACCCCCTGAGTTCCCAGAGGTCAGGGAACCATGCAACCAGGACGAAGAAGCCAGGCTGGAGAGCTGCACCTGACTTCTCATCTCTGAGGCAGAGGGTTGTCTGCCTCTCTGAAGGCTTTCCTGATCATGAGTGTGTGGTGGTCAGCAGCCCTTGCTTGTATTTGGAGAGCTGAGAAACGGGCTGGAAGCTGCATCACCAGCTGCTTGCCCAGGCTTCAGATGGGCTGCCCAGGAGTAAGGCAGGGTCTCTGAAGTTCCCTCTGCTCCCAGGGAGGCTCTGTCATCCGGCAACGCTGCCCAGGACCAGGGCGCAGCTTGGCTGCTGTAAGTGTGTTCAAGCTGGATTTGGGAAAGGCAGAGGAACCAGAGATCAAATTGCCAACATCTGCTGGATCATTGAAAAAGCAAGAGAGTTCCAGAAAAACATCTATTTCTGCTTTATT
>JADEYB020000007.1:35905457-35932053 GCA_015832495.2 Alces alces
GATGCTGGGAAAGATTGAAGGCAGGAAGAGAAGGGGACAACAGAGGATGAGATGGTTGGATGGCATCAAGGACTCAATGGACATGGGTTTGGGTAAACTCCGGAAGTTGGTGATGGACAGGGAGGCCTGGCGTGCTGCAGTCCATGGGGTTGCAAAGAGTTGGACACGACTGAGCAACTGAACTGAACTGAACTGAAATCAGTGTTGACCTGCCAGCATTTTCTTCAGCAAAAAGAGTCTTTCCATGGGGGAGTCTGCAGGCGTGTGATGCGTGTGCCTGTGTGCACAGGTTCACATACATGTGTATATGAGGGCATGCACCTCCATGTGGGGAGGTAGCATGTGTGTCATGTAAGAACATATGTACGTGTGTGTGTGCATGTGTGTGTGTGTGTGTGTCCTCTGCCAGGTCCTTTTGGCTAGGCCTGTGTCCTTGCTTCCTGACACGTCTCATCAGACTCCTTGCACCCACAGGCAGGCTCTAAGATGCCTGTTACACGTGTGGTTCCAGGACGGTTTAATCATGCTAGCGCTTGTCCCTGGCAGAAACCTTCCCCAGGCTTGTTGGCCTTAACCTTCCACGGTGTTCTCCCAGGTCTGATGTTAGACGCACCCTCTTGATGAAAGCAGACACAAGAGGTGGGGCCGTTGCTCTCATGTTCAAACCAGGATCAGAAATACAACAGAACTTTGTGAAATGTTGTGAAAGAAAAAAAAAAAAAAACCTCTGTTTGCTTTAGCAACACCTGTGTCCTCCAAGGGTTCTTCGGGGGAGCTGGGCGGGCACAGCACGGCCTCAGCCATCCCCTTCCTGCAAAGATCGAGGCCAAGTGTCACACAAGAGGGCCCCGAGACCACTTTCACGGGGGCTGATGTGACGCGCGGATGGTCACGGTGGTGAGGCGTCGCAGAGCCGGTTCTGACCGGCGTTTCCTGGATAAGCATTGTCAGAAACGTCTGAACACTTTCATGTGTTTGTGCTGTAGCTTGTACTTTATCTTTTTCCTTTAGGCCTTGGCCACCCCAATTATGCACCCTGGGTTTTGCTGTCTAATTTGTTTCTGTCTTTGTGCGTTTACAATGATAATACGTATTTAAAATAGACACTCAGCCCCTTTCTCCTCGGCTCTGAGCCGCGCCCCCTGGTCGAGGGATGGCGTGGGCGCCTGCTGCGGTGTTGCCCGCTGGCCGGCGGCAGGTGGGCAGACGAGGAGCCTCCTTGGCGTCCTGCTGGTCCTGTGCCACAGCCCGGCGCTCCGCATCATTTACGCAAAGAACGCCGCGGCACAGGGTTCTCAGTTTCTCTGAGTCTGGCCTTCAAAATGACAGGTTGGTAAAGTACTACAACTTTTGAAATACAAGATCTGCTTCATTCGCTGCCAATAAAGTAAGAAGCCAGTCACCCTCGGGCTGGCGTTCTGCGGCTGCTACCAACAGCGAGCTGGCTTTCTCGTCGGCCTTATTTGTTCTGACCCCAGCCTGGTCCGTTCAGGCCCCGTGCCGGCTACAGGGGCCCAGCGGAGAGAACTCTGTGTCCCCAGAAGGTTGACCCCCCCATGCTCAAAACCACCACACGTAGTCACCCTGCTAGGTCCAGAGTCAGCTGGTCTGTTGACCAGAAAATTACTCAGTGTAGCCTCTCCCTAGATTTCATAGCTGGACTGTATAAGTAATTCCATATCCCCTTGAGTTTCTTCCTCAGTAAGGAGCTGGCTGGGGGGCTCTCTCTGGGGTGAGGACTCACCTAGGAAGAGTTAAAGGGAACACGATCCCCTTTCTTCAGGGTCATGTTTCAGCATCGTCCTGTGTGTGGTGGACAGGGGCCCCCCAAGAAGAGCACTGAGGCTCGGGGCGGTCCAGCTCAGGGCTGCTTGTAAACGTCAGTTCCCTGACCTCATTCTGGCCGAGCCTCCTTGGGTCCTTGTGACTGTTCTTCTCCAAAATTCTTCTGCATGAAACGGGCAGCAAAGCTGTCTCTTCCCATAATCGCCTAATCCGATCTTGAGTGATTTTAGAACGTAGGAAACGATCTGCTTCCTGTTTGAAGGACAGCATCGTTAGAAATGACCGCTGTAAAACGGAGCTGCTTATCTTTGGTTTGGAGCGAGCGCAGCATTGTGACAGCCTGTGACCGGTGCACCCTGATGCACAGACACGCTTGTGACCCCCTTGGAAGAGGGGTCTCTGTTACTTTGCAACTGAGGGAAAACAGTGAGCACAATGAGACAGCAGACAGCAGGGAGCTGGCCCCATACTTCAGCAGGACAGAAGCAGTGGGCTGCTGTTGAGACCCTTCTCAGGAGTGCAGCCGCTGCGCCTGACCTCGATGTCCAGATGCGGCAGGGCAGGCAGGCGGTCCGGGCAGGTGGCGCCCTGGTCTGGTGGGCAGATCGAGGCTTGCTCTCGGGGATGGGCCCTGCATTTCCCACATCCTCCCAGCTCCCCACGCCTGGGCCATCGGCTGTGTGCTGGCATAAACCGGAACTTAATGCTCTGTCCACGTGAGAGGTTTGAGAACTCCCTGATCAGTGGCAAACACACAAGATTTTGAAGCTGGCATCGGAGACGGGCGGGTTCTTTGGTCGATGTATGTGTTTTTGCTGTGGTCCTCGAGAGTTCAGCTGTTGGGAGTAATCTGTAACTTGTCTGGACCCTCGTGGAGAGCTTGCAGGCTGGGAACACATATCACTTTTCCTTTTAGACAGTCAAACCACAGGTTATACTAAAAAAATGAGGACAGAAGTCCAGCACAGCAGTGTTTTCTCCTCAGCAAAAACATAGGCTGCATTAAAACCACATGTTGCTGAGTGCTGGCAAGAATGCAGATCACGACATGAGGCCTGAGCCCACATGGACACGCCCCCCCAGCGCACAGGCCCATTTTGCCAAGGGGCGCCCCGGCGGCGCTTGCTCGGGGTCCTAGATGAGGGCCCCAGCAGCAACATCTGTGCTCAGATCCAGCACCGCGGGACAGGAGCCTGAGCCCCGAGCTGGGGCCCAGATGGCGTCTCGTTGTAGCCAGGAGATTTTACTCCCAGGCAAGCGGAGAGTCACCCGCTAAAAATGCTGGGCGGTGGACACGTTTGAAGCAGTATCTCTCAGCGTCCAGAGGGCCTTTCAGACCTAGACAACTTGTAATTTAAATCTGGAAACACTTAAGAAAAATGGGGAAAGCCATTCTTTTCAACTTGTGAGATTCAAGTGAGTTACGTGGGCTGGCGTAACTCTGGCGTAAGCCCTGTGTGCGGGGTGCGGGCCCCGTGTGGGAGGCTGGCAGGGGCGGCCCTAGGGGCAGCCTTCTCCACGGTGGACACAGACTCAGCTGGCCTGCGGTCCTGGGAAGATGGGCCCTTCCTGGGGCTCAGCCCAGCCCCCCGTAACTTGTGCCAGGCTTCCGAGATGAGCGTCAAGGGTGATCAGGCTCTGGTGCCCAGCTCGGATGGAGCAGGTGAGTGGGTACTGCCTTCCTCACCGAGACCCGGTCCCCACAGCGCGTCTTGGTGGCTGCGTTTCCTGACGCCTGCGTCCGGAGCTGGGTGGGGGCTGCCCAGTCCTTCCCTTTTCTGCTAGTTTGTGGGGTCCGGGGTATCCTCCCAAGGAACAGGAGGAACCTCGTGTTTTCTATCCAGCCATCACACTGGATATCTCACTGTGAATGTGTGGAAGTCTGTGCTCAGTGAGCCAGGAGGCCTGATAAAGACACTGGACCCTTTAATCTGACTTATTGTTTGATTTTCCACTCGAGGCTGGAAGCACAGGAGCTGGCATCACTCTGAGATCGTAGGAAACTCAGATGCAGAGGAAGAGCCTGCGGGGTGGACAAGGGTGGACGCAGACGGGGCGGGCCCCTGGGCTGCAGCCACGGGCCAGATGGTCTGTGCCCCCGGGGGGCCTGCGCTCCCACGCCCGGGCCAGCGTCCCTGGGCTGATTCTCACCGTAGCTCTCAGACGTGGCCCCCACGTGGCACGTGGCCTGGCCGTGTGCTCTGGAGGAGGTCCTTGGGTCCCGGAGTCTTGTCCGTGGCCCGTGGGGGTACCACCCGACTTCCGCTGTCCAGGAAGTAGAGTCTGCTTTTCACCACAGTCAAGCCCGGTGGCTTTTCGGAGCCTCGGCCTCCTGGCTCCCTGGACGTGGAGGACACCCCACTCTTCCCGCCAGGTCTGGCCTCCCCTCGGGGACCCTGGCGCCCTGACAGGTGCCCGCCTGCAGCCGCCTGCCCCGTGAGCCCCTGCAGCTCAGCCACCCACGTGCTGCCTCTGCTGGGCGTCTCCAGGGGCCTGACCGCCGCTCTGCCCTGTGCCTCCCCGCAGACGTGTCCAGGTGCGTGGCCGAGAGGAAGTACACCCAGGAGCAGGCTCGCCGGGAGCTGCAGCAGGTGTTCATCCCGGAGTGCAACGATGACGGTACCTACAGCCAGGTGGGCTCCCCGGGGACGGCTCCTCCCTCCCCCTCAGGGTGGTGGCCCCCCTCGGAGCAGGCGCTCCTGTCCTGGGGAGCGGATGGGGTCTCACCGGCCAGCTCATGGCAGAGAGCCCAGCCCCAGTGCGATGTCGTTTCTGGAGGGGCACACGCCAGACACAGGTCAGGGTCACAGGTACTGTCTGCCTCTCCTGGGGTCACCAGGAACAGGTCATATTATCACTGTCATTTTGTATTAAAGGAAGTGAATTCCTGAGATGCCCTGCTGACTGACGTATTAGCTTCTGATAGGAAAAAAAGCAAATAAGATAGGATCTTCCATGAGCCAGCCAATAGTACAGGCTTCCCTGGTTTCTCAGCTGGTAAAGAATCAGCCCGCAGTGTGGGAGACTTGGGTTCCATCCCTGGGTTGGGAAGATCCCCTGGAGAAGGGAACGGCTACCCACTCCAGTGCTCTGGCCTGGAAAATTCCATGAACTGTACAGTCCATGGGGTTGCAGAGTCAGACACGACTGAGTGACTTTCACTCTAGATTTCTTCCAATAATATGAATTTTGTGCGTTTTTTACAGCGATCACTTGACCTTTGGGAGTCTCAGGGAGGAGAGGGAGAGACAGAGAGAGGTTGGAGCTGCGGTGGAGCCCACTCAGGCTGGCTCGGGGGAGGGACAGAGCATCTCACTGGCAGCCGGACATGTCTCCTGTCCCCAGCTCCGCCTCGGGCCGATGGGCAGGCTGGGAGCAGCCGTCCTGGCTGCTCAGGGCCTTGGACCCCCTCTCGTAAGATGAGGGCTGGTGGGGGCTCAGATACCGAGCAGCCATGGGCTGACAGCAGCAGCGTCCGGGGCAAACACCCCCGACTCCTTTCCTCCCTGAGATCGGGTCCAGGGCACCACGGGGCCCTTACCAGGTGCCCAGACGCAGCCCTCAGGAAGCCCCGGGCGCCCTGCGGGCACTGACCGCCCCATCTGTCCTTCCCCCCCAGGTCCAGTGCCACAGCTACACGGGGTACTGCTGGTGTGTGACGCCCAACGGGAGGCCCGTCAGCGGCACCGCCGTGGCCCACAAGACGCCCCGCTGTCCCGGTAGGTCTCAGGCCCCGTATGCGGCGGACCTGCCGCTGACGCTGCTGGCCGTGGGCTGGCGGTCTTATTAATGTCTGCTCGTAACCGCAAAGGAAGTCAGCTTAGGTGGGATTATGGGGAATATCGGGATACATTTGCGTCACTGGACAGAGCCCAAATTATTATGAGGCCTTTGTTTTCAAGAAAGCTCAAACGAATGGGAGATCTGGCTCTGAAGCGCCAGAGGTTACGGCAGCTCGGGACTCGTGACTCTTAGGAGTGGCCTCAACGACTGTGGCCAACAGCAGAAATGACCAAACGTTTTCGTTGGCTGAAAGAAGCGAGCGTTTCTGGGTTTGTATGTATATGATTGCAAAGAAAAAGCAGATCATTCTTCACAGATCCCTTTCCAGATGGTTTGTTTGTGTTATTTTATTACTCATAAGTGGACTTGATGTACCGAAGGTAATAACACTGGTGGGAGAATAATCTATAAAAGGGCCTGTTTTCCATTAATATTTTACCAAAATGTTATAAATGATTCAGATCATTTTTATTTGAAAATGGTCTGCAGCTTGAGTTTTGATTAATTGGTGACGGAGACCTGTTAGACCATTTCCCAAGACATTTCATGATCTATGTGTCGCAACTACACTGGATTAAATTTACTAAGGAAAAACACATGTTATGTAACAATACAAAACATCTTCCTGAATTTTTACAGACAATATTTAGGCATTTGTACGTAGAATTTACTTTCAGGCCTCTTTTCTGTTTGAAGAGCAGGCATCTTATAATTAGAAATTCTGCCCACGGTTCAGACGTTTATACCAGGAGCCAAGTCACTGGTCAGAACTCATAACTGCTCCACCATGATGACACACGTAATTAACAGTAACACAAAACCTAATATTTCAAGTGACTAGTCATCACTTAAAAGCCAGAGGGTGTGCATAATGTGGAATTAAAATATATTTATTTTTAAAACTGTTTTGTCATCCAATACCTAAAAATTGCTGAAAATATGTTTTTAGTGAGCTAACATTTGCACCTAATAATTCTTAAATGAAAGAGAAAAAAAAATTAGCATAATGAGTTGGCCTCTGTGTCCCTCAGTCTGAAAGATGCTTGCAAATGCTTATTTCATTTCCACCAGGTACCAGCATTTTGAGTCACGTTGAGCCTTATTTTATGAAGGAGAAAGCAGAAGACTTACCTGTTTCTGTGATGTTACTGACACCTTTTGAAAAATTAAGTAGTGTCTGAAAGCACTTTCTTAGAAAACCATGAGCAAAGTTGGCAGGCTTTCTTATGATTTCCCTGTAATACTTCATTTCTAGAATCAAAACACCCTACTGTTCACTCACATTGATTTTTCCAACCAGGTAGCAGCCACATTTTACTGTGTAGAAATGTTCCATTTTTTTCACTGTCAATGTGGATTTTTTGGTTCAAGGGATGGGTATGGAAGTAAGATTCTTCCATTTTGCTTCGAATCTGGTGTTTATTGCATGGAAAATGCCTCGGGGGCAGGGAGGGGGTGTTTCTGAGGACGCATGTGGTGTGGGTGGGGCAGGCTCCTTGGAGACCTGGTTCCTCGTAGGAGCACCTTCCTTTTCACTTTTGTGGCTTGGTTTTACAGCTTGGCCAGAGTTATGAAAAAATTCTATTAATCCCCAGCTGTATGCATGCTTTTATTCTGCAGAAACGTGGGCGGGGGAAGCAGGTGCCTGTGCTCAGGACACGTGTGGAGACCGGGCAGGGGAGTTTTGGGAGCTCGGATTTCACACACACGCACAGTTTATGATGGGCTTTTGCATGATGTAGCAGGGCTTCTTCCCGACTGTTGATGCCTCCTCACCAATCACGTGGAAGAATGTGGTGATGGGCATCACTTAGCTGAGACTGACACCATGTGTGCCCGCTGGTCGGGCTCCATCCGCACACCCCGGGAGCATCCTCGTTCCTCCCTGGCTGACACCGGCTCTGGTTGGCATGCCTGGTGCACTCTGTTGAGGGAAGATGTCATTTCTGTCCAGTTTATTATAATCAGGTAAACGCCAGCATTCAACAGTGGTCTTTGGCCCTGGAGTTCACACCACACTTTACCATAGAAACACTTCCTCTAGAAATTTAAAGATCAGAAAAAGGTATTAAAACAACAGTAAGCACTAATGGTCTCTTAGAATGCATGTGTGTGTGTTATGAATTGGTGCAAACAGACGTGGCGGCAGCCTGTGAGGGGGCAGGGAAGGTCCACTCATGGCTGATTGTAGTGGAGCAGAGGGTCCCGCCTGCTGCGTCCCCCGGCCCACTCCTCCCCGAAAGACCTTCAAAGCAAGGATTCTTTTATTTCACAGTTGTGTGTCTCTAAGTCATTAATGCAAAGCCCCCAGATTCCTATGAATCAATAAGAAAACTGGAATAATGAGTCAATCTAGCAGAAAAAGTCAGAAGTCTTGAATAGTCAGCATTTGATAAATGAGGAAACCCTAAGGACCATCGCTCAGTTGGTAAAGAATCCACCTGCAATTCGGGAGACCTGGGTTCGATCCCTGGGTGGGAAGATCCCCTGGAGACGGGGAAGGCTACCCACTCCAGTATTCTGACCTAGAGAATTCCATGGACTGTGTAGTCCATGGGGTCACAAAGTCAGACACGACTGAGTGACTTTCAAAAAAAAAAAAGGACCGGTGAGCAGAGGAAGAGATGCTTGGATTCGTTAGTATTGACCAGGGAGCTGCTCACCGGCCTCCTGGGAGACTCTGAATGCAGGGAGGGAGCTACTCCCCCCAACCACGGTGACTCTGGGACCCCTCACCCACCTTCATAAGCTTCCATCAAGTCAGCTCACTTCCTTGCCTGCTCTCAGTCAGGAGCTGATGGATAATTGCACAGATTTTCAGGAGTGGACGACCAGCCTTGTCTTTCCTTCTGGCTGTGGACTCATGACTGTCAATGGAGCTCAAGCTGCAGGAGGCAGAGGGCTTCCCTGGACAGAAATCAGCACCTTTGGCCCCTGTGGACACCTGCTTCCTGGGGACGGACCCATTCACTGGGTGAGACACCTGAGGATGTGATCAGAGCTGTCCCTTCAGCGAATCGTGGTGGTCTGTCCCATGGGTCTTGTCCTTCAGAGAACACTCACTCCACCCTCCCTCCCTGGAAGCCCACTCCTCATTTCTCATTGATGACCATCTCCGCGAGAAGTGTTCAGCAAGCATTTGCTGGGCCAGGCGCCCACCTCTGCTCAGAGCCCTGCGGACACCCCTGTTGGGGGCCTGGGAGTTCTATGCAGAAGCTGCAGGCACTCAGGGAAGGGATGGCTCACCGTCCAGGAGAACGAGGCTGGGGGGAGACGTCTATAGGAGGTGGTGGAAAAGAGGTGCGTGTTGGCCAGCACAGGAAAGGGGCAGAACGGTTTCTCTCCCAGTGCTTATCAGCAAGGAGATCAAACCAGTCCCTCCTAAAGGAAATCAACCTTGAATAGTCATTGGAAGGACTGACGCTGAAGCTGAAGCTCCGGTACTTAAAGCTTTGGCCAACTGATGTGAAGAGCTGACTCACTGGAAAAGACCCTGATGCTGGGAAAGATTGAAGGCAGGAGGAGAAGGGGACGACAGAGGATGAAATGGTTGGATGGCATCACCGACTTGATGGACATGAATTTGAGCAAGCTCCAGGAGATGGCGATAGACAGGGAAGCCTGGCGTGCTGCAGTTTATGGGGTCGTGAAGAGTCGGACGGGCTTCCCTGGTGGCTCAGATGGTAAAGAATCTGCCTGCAGTTCAGGTTCAGTCCCTGGGTCAGGAAGATCCCATGGAGAAGGAAATGACAACCCAGTCCAGTGTTCCTGCCTGGAGAAGCCCATGGACAGAGGAGCCTGGTGGGCTACGTCCGTGGGGTCGTAAAGCATCGGACACGACTGAGCGACTGAACAATAACCGCCTGTCCCGCACCATGTCTGCTCCTGAGTTGGGCGGGGAACATGAGGAGGGCGGACGGCCTTCCCTTCTTCTGGGCCAGCAGCCGGTGACCCCGAGAGGCATTTCAGCTGCGTCCAGATGCACCCGCAGCCTCGCCTGGCCTGACAGCAGGTGGTCCTGCTTGAGGCTTGGAGACGTTCCCCCAGCCCTGCTGGTTAGTACCCGGGTCTGCAGGGCCGGGGCTGGGGGGCGTCGCTTGCTCTACGGATGCTCAGAAAGGTCACGGCCACCCCCAGGGAACCCACCGAGTCTTCCTCCATCCTTGGTGCTGCTGCGCGGCTGGGTCTCTGGGTCTCCACGCGGGCACAGCTGACCTGTAGTTACTCTGTAGGAGTTTCCTCTTGTTCTTCCTTCTGAAGGTTTGAAGATGCACATTGCTGGGGGCAGGAGATGAGCTTAAAATTAAAAGCAAAGGGCTTCTTTCCGAGGGAGGATGTTTGTAGCTTGCTCCTTCTCGATTATTTGGAAATAGCTTCAGGGGTTTTAATCTCATCTTCCTCCGTAACAGCGCACCCGGGCCAAGAGCTCACTCCTGGCAGGAGTACAAAACAGCTAAAGGCACTGGAAGGTGAGCCTGCGTGGAGGAGCTCTTCATGTTACAACAGCCAAAGGATCTCCCCGTGTAGCTTAGCTTGAGGTGTGTGTTTGAAGTAAGCCACCTCGGGATATGGAAGAGACGAGAAACACCCGTGACGGGGCTGGCGAGTCTGCCTTCGCCGCTGCCCACCCCTCTTTAAGCTGAGTCACTTGTAGGGACAGTGTCTCCTGGGAAGTGGAAATCTTGTCCAACAGGCCATGGCCCCGAGGAATGTTTGAGGAGTTTTTCCTTCAAGTGTAGGGTTTTAATGATGGAAAGCCACCTGTGAGTTTGCCCTGCTCACATGCATGCTGACCGCTGCTTCTCAGACCGGCTTTTGGAAAAAATGTGGCTTTTGGAAGACCCGCTTATACCTGACAGAGAACCTTGGAGTAGATTGAATAGCTTTTCTATATATTATTTACATGAATTGCACTACAGTCTTTGAGCTTTCCCATCAAGCCTAAAGTTTTGGCCTCTACCTGAAATGGTAGAACTGCATGTTTGTATGAATATCTTTTTGATTTCTGAAAGTTTTCACTTTATAAAGAGAAGCTGGGGTGTTGTTGTTGTGTTTTTTTTTCATGAATGAATTTCCCTGGCACTAAATTAAGGGCCCTGCGTAGCTAAGGAACTTGAAAGAAACATCCAGAACAATTGAATTCCCCAATATTGAAATCAACAACACAGCTGTGCTTCTGAAGTGTCTGTTTACGAGAATTCAAATGCACATTAAATTGCTTGCTGAATGGAAAAGGTTACAGATCAGAGAGAACATTTTTTTTTCCCTCAAAATGGCTTTTTCTTCAGGCTTAACAATTCTCTTCCTGAAAAATGATAGTTGTCAAAATAAAATATTTCAATAGCTATTGGCAAGGAAATGTGAAAACAAACATCCGTAATAAGAAGTAGAAAATGGACTGAGGGGGGGCCCGCTTTTCAAATTGACGAGAGCCCTGGGGGTGGGATGCACTTTGCTGCCGGCCTCAGTGTGCATTTCACAAAGGAAGCCATATTTCAGAGAAAAATATACTTTATTTTACCTTCCAACACCTACTGTTATGATGATTTTTGAAGCATTAGGAAATCAACCTCCGAGATGAGAAGAAAAATAGCAATTTGATATAGACAGCATGAGCTACGCAAAATTTCCGATAAAAGTTCCAGACTGTGGAAATTTCAGAACACTGAAAAAATTTTTTTAAAATTCAGTCAAGCATTCAAGGGAAAGAGCACAGTGTGTGGCTACTGTGCCAAAGAAGACTGGGAAGCCCGTTTGAGAGTCCGCGTGAGGACCTCCGGCTGAGAGTCTGCCCGGCACCTGCCAGGAGGCAGCTCTGCTCGGGGCAGCACGTCAGCCGGGCCTGTGCCTGCTGCTGGTTCTGGAGGTGTCCATCTGTCTGTCTTTTCCTTTCCAGTTTAGGCTGCCTTTGCCTTATTTATCTACCTGATGGGCAACATTTTGGTATTATTATTTTTCCTCTCTGGAAAAATGTACTTACTGGTGTCTAATGGTTGGTTTGTATAATAATCTGCTCTATTATTGTATTGAATATTTCAGTATATACTTAATTTGGTGGTTCATTTATCATCACATCTTTCATTACGTTAAGAGTTCTCTATAAGCTGTCCTCTTCACACTTAGGCCATAAATGGATTTTTCTTATATTTTTTAATACTTAAGACAACCTTATAAGTTAAACTAAAAGTCTTTTAGAACTCACTGGTCCCAGGCCCTGTAACTCTATACAAAGAACAGTGGGTTATCTCTTCCAGAGGTATACCATATCTTTGAATTTAAAAAATGTATGTATTTTCCTGCTTTTTCTTTTTTTTTACACAAACAGTACTTTTTTTTAAAAACAGCACCTTTTAAATATCAATGGTCAAATGTTGCAAAGATTTATGAAACTATTGACCATGAATGACCTTTTTGCAGGAATGATACTAATGTTTGTTTTCCCTGGCCAGTGAAGCATGTAACATTCAGACATTAAAGTGGACCCTGATGGAAGGTAAATCAGAAATAATCTCTGATTTTTTTTTTAACTGTGATTTCCGTATTTCCTCTCTTACCATCTTGAGAAGGGCACTCTCAGATGGTAGACGTCAGGACACTCAGCTCAGAGCTGAGCTCAGTGTCCCTTTTATCTGACGCTGTCTCACCAGGAATCCCAGCTATTCAAAGGCAGCATCACCAGGGAAGAGGGAAGACCCGAGATGGGGGGGCCCAGCCCCACAGCCTCTCCCCTTTGGGATGGGCCAGGCCTCCCTCCTGCCCGTCAGCTTCTCAGAGGCTCACTGTGGGGAAACGGGCCAACCTCGTTTGCATTCTGCATCCACAGAAGTGTAAAAACAGGACAACAGGAGACGTTGCAGTAGGTCGAGGGAGCCGTTGGGTCTTGACAGACAAGACCCAGACAAGTTATGGAAACAGAAAGAATCCATTAATAACAATACTGTTAATACCAACAACTGCAGAGTGGCCAGGCCAAGCCCTTTCCCTTAGAGCTCTGGAACCCAAGTTTCAGTCCACAAAGAGCTGGATAATGGAATTTCTGATCCGGGGGTCTGAAGGGGAGTCCGAAGTCCTGCCTTCTTGACCAGTTTCCAGGTGAGGACACTGGTCTCCTGGGCAGTGGGGCGCCTGCCCGAGAGCCCGGCCTTCCCGTCCCCAGCTCTGGGTGAGGGATGTAGGGCCTGGCTCGGCTCTCCTCAAGGAGGCACGACCGGTCCACTGGGCCCTGTTGTGGTCCCACCACCAGGACGTGACCTGCGCTGAGCAGGAGGGTTGCTCCGAGTCCCTCAGGCGTCTGGGAGGAAAGGTGCACTTCAGGCCAGCAGGTGATGCTGAGAAGGTGGGGGTGGCTGCAGGGGCTCCCCACGGCAGTGGGCAGAACTCACCCGGGGGCACCAGGTCTCAGAGGGATGCCCGTGGCCCCTGGCGCGGGGTCGGTGGGCGGTCTGCAGTGTCCTGGCCCAAGAGCCCCTGCGTTGGCCCCAGAGAGGCACGCACCTTTGACCCAGGCTGGCATGCGGGGGTGAGCTCCGCGGGACGCTCTGTCCCCAGGGACGCCCTGTCCCCAGGGACGCCCACTTCAGGGTTGGCAGAGGGAGGAGGGCCCTGGCACCCACTCCAGCTCAGCCTGCCTTTGCTGCCCTCTAGGCCAGGCTGCTCACCCACTGCCTGGCTAGGTCCACCTTCTCGGAGCCCTTCCCCCACCTCTGGCCTTGGAGGGTGACCCCAGGTGACCCCGGGTCACAGCTGGGTCCCTGGAGTATGTCCTCAAGGGTTTAGACTCTGGAAGGCAGGCTTTTGTATCAGGGGCTCTAGGGGGTGAAACTCGGGCTTCGTGGGCGACTTCTGCCAAGGGGGAAAGCTGGTGAGGAAGCGAGGGGACGTTGAAAGCATCTGAAAAGTGGGGTGGGGGGTTCACGGGACAGTGTCTCCCCTTACTTGGCTGGTGGGGTCCAGTCAGGCAAGGCCAGGGCGGCCCTCAGCCCTGGGGCTGCACTGACGCGGTCTCGCAGGCAGCTGGAAGGCTCCGTGGTGCTCAGCTTTCCCGGCTCCTCCGCTGCTTTGACCCAAGCCTTCACTGAGCTGCCCCCCATCCGCTCTGGGAGGTCACTGGGGGGACGGAGCCACAGTGACCTGTCAGATGTCACCCTGGTGGCTGTCATTGTGCATGTTGGTCTGACTGCATGATGGCCCCCAGCACCCCACAAAAGGCCTGCCGGAGGCAGGCTGCTTTCCAGGGACTCTGACTCTGACGCCGCCTCGGTGTCCAGCGCCTGCTCCTCCCCTGAGTGTTCCTGCCTCTGTGCTCCAGGCCCTGCGCCCGTCTGCAGCTGGGAGTGGGTGAGCGGGCCTGGGGTCAAACAGAGCTGTCAGAGCGCCCGGAGGTGTATGACCCTTCAGGCTGGGCTCAGGCCGTTCCCATGCTGGTGTCTGAGAGGCCGTGGTGCGGAGAGCCGCCTGCCTGCTGTGTCCTCGCAGACAGAGGATGCACAGAAGGACGCGGACGTGGCAGAGACGCTTCTGGGCACCGGCTGTGCCCTGGGACCCTCTCCTCCCGGGCACATGGTACGTGCCTCTGTCCGCTCTGCCTCGTGCCTTCCTCCTTCCCTTTTTCTCCAGGAGGTCCGCCCCGACTGCTCAGACCACATCAGCTCCTCCTTGGACTAAACTACGGGCACGGCCCCCAGCTCTGCCTTTACTGGTCAGTGACCCTGGGCTGTTAGGCCACTCTCGGGGTCTCAGCGTCCTCATCTAATGGGCCTAACGGGGGTACCCACTTCAGGGTTGCTGTTGGCATTAGAGGACTTAGTGTGTGTGAAGGTCGTAGAATGATGACCAGCACGCAACAGGAACTGTGCAGACATCCACCATGTACACAGTGGTCCTGTGAGTAATTTCTGATGCCTTTCACTCCAAAGGAAATGGGGCTTTTTGTGCAGTATCTGCTGAGCATGTTGAATGAGCCAATGAATGAAAGTGGCCACAGAGAGGCCAGTTCGCACGGTGTCCTGCCAGTGGCGGCACGTTTTGGCCACTCACTCTGAGCGGACACAGGGCTGCTCTTCGCTGTGAGCGGCTGTCAGCCTCCTGATGCGCAGGATGTCCACACGTCGAGAGAGCGGCTTCGGGAGGAGAAGCAGCACACGGGCGCGCGCGTGTCCTGGGCATTTTAAGGGAGCAGCCACGGAGCCCTCTGCCGCGTCTTGGTTTCTCTGCGGGCTTCTGGCCGCCCGAGAGGCAGGTCATGCCCACGCTGCCCTTTCAGAGATGAGGAGACTCAGCATCGGGCAGGCGGGCACACCTGCCGGGCACAGAGCTGGTGGGGGGCGAGGCCCGTCCGTCTCCCACACGCTTCCTGCTTCCCGCAGCGCCCTGCCTCCCTCTCTCCCATGATCAGTCTCGTCACCTGCATGGGATCCTGCCCGGAAAGTATGAGGAGGGCAGCCAGACAGTGCCTGGGACGAGCCGGGAGCTCCCACTCTGGAGGAAGAGCCTAGGGGGGCGGTGAGACCGTGCTTAGGTGAAGAGCTTCATGGACCTCTGCTCCCAAGAGTCCAGGGTCGGCAGTCCCAGCGGGAAGAGAGGTGGTCGTCCAGAAGGGAAGGGAAGGGGAGCTGAGCCTCTCGGCTCTTCTAGTCCCCCTCCCCCCCTCCCCCCTCCTTCCCCTCCCCTCCCCTCCCGCCCCTCCCCCTCCCCCTCCCTCCCTACACTCCTCCCTCCCTTTCTCTTCCTCTTTCTTTCCTTCTTTTGCTCATTCTTTCATTTTTCTTCCTTTCTTTTTCTTTCCTCCTTCCTTCCTTCCTTGCTCCCCCCTTTCTTCCTCCCTCCCTCTCTCTGGCTGCAGCAAAGCCACGTGACGGTGT
The DNA here is from genome assembly GCA_015832495.2 of Alces alces. NCBI lineage: Eukaryota > Metazoa > Chordata > Mammalia > Artiodactyla > Cervidae > Alces > Alces alces. The sequence continues at coordinate 35,920,886 of JADEYB020000007.1, forward strand.
GACTCTGCTCCGGAGATTCCAGAAAGGGATAAGTCATGCGCTTGTTTCACTCCGCTCTGAAGGACCATCAACCGCCTGCTAAACAAGTGCCCGCCTGCAGTGTGCTCACCTCATTAAGCCCTCTGACAGCACACATCGCAGACCCTCCTCCCTTAGCCATTTCCAAAGTGTATTTAGTGCTTGTGAAAGGAGCTGTCTTAGACCACCAACTCTCTCAGCAAACGCAGCACCTCCTTGGGCTGTTTTGGCAGCACAATGGCGTTGCTGAGCGTAGCTGGATTTGAACCAAGGGCTCGGGGACTACAGGCTCATTATTCTTTTCCTGAACCATCGACGGCTCCTCACATTGTGTTTCTGTGGTTTTCTCCACCAGAAATGCATACAGTAATTGCTTAAAAAGCCACCCTTTTAAAATAGCGTTTAAATGGGATGAGATGTCACAAATGGAAGGAATTCAAAGATGCCCTTTGAAATAGGAATCTGAGGGGCAGAGTCTTCCTCTCTGAAGGTTCAGCCAACCAGTCGTGGTCTGCGGAGCTGTTTACTGCTGTCCACACTCATGTTTCTAGGGCCCTTTTGCTGCACTTCCATCCTGGAATGTTACCTGCAAATTCTTCAGCAAATTCTTACCTCCAGAAAATCATAGTGGAAGAAAAGAGTGGCTTTGTGGTTCTGGGTTCCTGGATTCCACTTTGCGTCGTGGCTTTGCCATGAGGAGCGCGGTGTTCAGCTGGCCCCAGGTCCCGGAGGACAGGGTACCGGGGAGCCGGGGCAGGGAGGGCGGGGAGGTCTTTCTGTCCAGAAGCAGCTGGACGGGAAATCAGTGCCCCGCTGGCCTCACCCCCCAGTCCTGTGCAAGAAAATATTTGGAGTGGATTATCAAGGGACACTTGGTGCTGTGTTAAAATTATTTCCACCTCTTAAGAACAAGGTAGAATTAACTTCATGTGGATTTAAGTGAACACTGGTTGAATCTGGAGGGGTGGCTGATGAGAAAGCCATGAGACTGGTTGGTTCAGGGAGAGACAGGATGCCTGAGGGAGGGGATCTATACTTTCTAAATGTTGCCTTCAGACCTCAGACACCCATCACATTATGAACCAGCAGCTTGGAGACTTCAGGCCCTAGATTACAAAAATATTATCTTAATTCAATTGAGACACTCCCTGGGGGTGGGGGTGGGACTTCCAATTATTATTTGGGATGTTTGCATTTAGCTCAGCATAGTCAAACCTACATAGTTGTATCCAGAAATATTATCGAAATATTGTCATGTCTCAGTCAGCACAAAAAAAACTTTTTTGAGTCACGGACTGCAGAAACACATGATGAAAACAAACGGATGACTAGGAAACTTAAGCCTGTTAACAAATCTGGATTTGTAGAGAGAGGGTGCAAAGGGAGAGCCAGGCAAAGCGGGTCCTGGAAGCTCTGAGCGGCCCCACAGGGAGCACGCCTTGTGTCTCTGGGGATTCTCACCAGAGGGGAAGCCCTGCGGTTTGCCCCCGGAAAGCAGGTGATGTTTCGCTGTGTGGTACCAGCCACCGCTGGGAAGTTGTGCAAGTAGATGGGCCAGGAGGGTCCTGCTCCTTTTCCGCTATCAACCAGGCTGCATTTCCGAGGGCCTGTGGTCTGGGCGTTCCGGAGGAGCCTGGATGGGAGGGGGCCGTCGCTCCTGCAGACCCGCTCAGGCCACGTGCGGGTTCGCTGGGGAGTCTCGCTGCCTCCTGCAAACCCGCTGACTAGCTCGGCTGAGAGTGTGGGGCCGACCGCGCAGAGCCTCCTCCGTCAGTGTTTGCCGAGGGTGAGCCGTGCCCCTGAGTTATGCCCTGTCCTTCAGGACCTCTGCCCACAGCCAACTGCTCATGCATTTCCCACTATAGAACTGTCATGCTTCCAAGACCAATGTCCTAAAGTTTATATCTCTAGTATAAATGCAGATCTGCATGTCAAATTCCAAATTGAAAAAACAAACAATGAATTTCAAGTCTTACTCCGTGAGATGTTTTATCTGCATAGTCTAGCCTCGAATATGACTAGGGTAATTCTGAATGACTCCTGGGTGGAATGTTCTGAAGTGGATGGGCAGATAAACTCCAGATGAAGGTGGGGCAGAACTTCTTTCTTCCTTGGAGTAGGTGTAATGACGATGAGGTGAAAATCTTGCTGCCGTAACAGTGTCCATTGAAGAAGATAGGACAGCATCCCTATTCATAACATGAACCTTTTGGGGCAACATAATTGTTAACATGCTGTTATAAGTTACTGAGTTTAACGTTCTATTTCCTGTTCTCCCCTTATGAAAAAATGGTTCCTCAGTTTTCCATAAGTCAGAATTCAGCTAAAGCTAGGGTTTTTATTGATCTTTAGTTGCAGAACTTCTTACTGCTTTTTAAAAGTTTTTTAAAAATCTAATTCACTCTATTACCCCCACATGATATATGTTTAAAAGGTTTTTATGATATTTTTCAGGTGAAGAAGCTGCTGTATTTCATACCTAGAGGGTCTCACATGCATCACGAGCCAGGCAGCCACAGGAGGAGCTAATATCACTTCCTAGTTTTGGGCTGTGGTTTCAGATGACAGAGTCACCCAGGGGGTGACTGGGTAGCTTGTATACGTTAACTAGAAAGTGACAAAGCCCTGCAAATTAATCAAAATGGAATAAAATATCTGCGTTAACAGTTAGTGGTAACCATCTGAAAGCCAAGAATAATTTCACTCCCTATTGTCCCCTTTTAGGTTCCGTAAATGAAAAAGTTCCCCAGAGGGAAGGCACAGGAAAAACAGGTAACTATCTTAAAATGAACTTCCTTGGTGTTTTTTGACAGCGAATCCGATCTATGCCTTAAAAGAGCCTCTCAAGTTAAAATGTCAGCGTATATCAGTGACAGTGATATATGAGAGCTGAAGCAATCTGTTAATTATTATTTATTCAGCAAATGTTTACTCAGCCCTTACGATTGCTGGGACCTTGCAGGTGCCGGGCACGTGGCCCGCTGGGTGACCCACTTGTGCCCACGTCAGGCCTTCTCGGGGCTTGTGTTGGGACTACTTGAGGATGGAGTTAGCATCGTCTTGGGTCCACACCTGGGCAGGGGACTCCGGGGCTGGCGCGAGGCTCTAGCATAGCAGTTGAGGGGGGCACTGATCAGGACATGTCCGCTGCTCCTCGTAAGAAAGAAGGGGGCTTTTTCCATCTATGACAGTCACCTCTTCTGGGATCAGTGCCCAGGAGAACCAGATGGAATAGCGAGTGTTTCCTTTGGGAATCAGCCTGCAGGTCCATCTCTGCTGGCCACGGCCTTTGCCCTTTCCTCAGCTGGCATGGGCTTCCCTAGGGGCTCAGCTGGTGAAGAATCCGCCTGCAATGCAGGAGACCTGGGTTCCATCCCTGGGTCGGGAAGATCCCCTGGAGAAGGAAAAGGCTACCCACTCCAGTATTCTGGCCTGGAGAATTCCATGGAATACAGTCCATGGGGTCGCAGAGAGTCAGACGCGACTGAACGACTTTCACTTTCACTTTTCAGCTGTTACCTGTTAGTCCCAGAGACACATTTTCTGTTTTCACCTGATATCAATCTGTGAATTCAGAATTTATTTTTAAGATGAAATAAAAATAATGTATTATCATCTTGGGCTACCACTTCCCAGGCTAGTGGTAAAGAACCTGCCTGCCAATTCAGGAGACATAAGACATGTGGGTTCAGTCCCTGAAGAGGGAAGATCCTCTGGAGGAGGCCATGGCAACCCCTCAAGGATTCTTGCCTAGGAAATCCCATGGACAGAGAAGCCTGGAGGGCTGCAGTCCGTGGACCGCAAAGAGTTGGACACGATTGAAATGACTTAGCACACATGCTCCCATCTTAGGCACTTAGGGAGAGGTTTCTGTTTAGGAAGGAAGGAGTTGTGATTGCACAGTGTTGGGATTTGAGTCTCTGAGATGCTGGGGGGCATGCTGCTGTATCTTAGAGAAGGGGAAGTGTAAATGTTCATGGTTAGAAACAATAATCAAATACTGAACGACAGAGAGAAATACAATTTCGGGGGCTCCCTCAATCCTGCTCATGGTGATACAGGTCGATTTCACTGTGGGTGTATTTTTTTAATCCCTCGGGAATTGGCCTGTGGGCTCAGAAACGGATTTAAGGAAAGAACACATTGCTTCTACTGAAGCCCCTTGATCTATAGATATGCATGTCAGGGGAAATACCAAAAATAAGTAGCAGAGCTGGTTTATCAGAGAAGTGGGATATTTGGCAAGCTGTCCTGGAGGCAGAATGAAGGGCACTGAGCTGTCCATGGCTTCACATCATTGTCTGAAGCTGCGCCCAGTAGGCGCGGGGGCTCCTTACACCAGGACGGGCTCTCGGGGGGCCTGAGCAGGATGGGTCATGCTGCAGGGGGCCGAGGGCTGAAGCAGGGATGTGGGGGCCTCTGGTGTCGGCATTAGGGGTGGGGGATGGAAGGCACCCATCCTTGTCCCTCAAGGACAAGCCCTTCTCGCCTTGATTCTCAGCTGAGAACTCAGACTGGTCCAGACCCAGGGATTAGGGCTGCTGGCCCCTAAGGGGTGACCTGCTCAGGCCTCAGCTAAAATGTACAGCTTTCACTGTGTCCTTGGTGGATGTTAATTGTGGCCTTGATGGACATTCACTGTCCTTGATGGCTGTCATTCCAGAGGACCTTCAGTATGCAAAGACATTTTCTCACTTATGTTCTGTTAAGACTCTCAAATATGTTAAATATGTTTTAAATATGTTCCCCATTTTATTCTTGAAAGAAGATTACAGAATATTCAGTAGCAAAATACTCTGAGTTTATTGCTGCTATCATTATTAGACTTGGATATTTCAAATCAAGCTACATCTAGTCAGTATTTTGACAGATGCAAGATTTTTTTCTCAAGACATTGTGAAAGAATTTTTAAAATACTCTCTTTTGGTTTTCCCCTGGAAAGAACTTATGGGAAACCTCAGTTTCCCTCTTTGGGTTGCTGGGGTCCTGATGAGTCACAGTCCACTAGATCAGCCACATGGCCGCCCCTCCTCTGTTACCACTCGACAAATTGTGATCCTGAAGTTATTAAAAAACAAAATCACACCAGTAGACAAGCCTGGGGGAAAACACCAGGATGGTTCTCAGGAGCAGCCCCCCGCCCCCCGCCAATGTGCACTGTTAGGGTGCTGCTGACTGGGGACTCCTTGTCCGGGGGCTTCTAGGGGCTTGGTTACCAGAGCACCCAAAGGGTACTTTTCAACTAATTCAATGAAGACTGTGTCCTTGGGATAAGGTCCTCAGCAAATGGTACAGAGTTTGCTGACTCACGCCCCTCCCTCTGAACTCAGGCGCTTCCCCCTGTCCCACGACACCATCCTTTACCCGACCCCCACCCCCACCTTGCAGGAGCCCTGGGTCTGCTGAGAGACCCGCGGGGCACCGTCCAGGCCCTGGTCTCTGGCCCAGGCTTCCATTCAGAAACCCAGGGCAAAGCAGGGGTCAGCGCCCCCCAGACGCCCCATTGCTGCCGCCCGCCCCTCGCCCACTCAGGGGGCTCCCAAGGTTCCCACCCGTTGTCTCCCCCACCCCGCAGGGTTGTTTGGCGCCACGCGTGTCTGTTCTTTTGCGTCTACGGGTGCCGCATGCTGGGTTGTGGTTTGGTGGGTCGTGGGGTGTATGCTATCCGGAGGGTCCAGCCTCTATGCACACTTACTTCACTTACTCTCATAATTGTAGTCTCCTTGCAAATCTTTTCCGTTCTGAATTCAGATGATGCCTCAGCCCCAGCGCTGGAGACTCAGCCTCAAGGAGACGAGGAAGGTGAGTGTCCACGGGGAGCCGGGTGGGGTGCTGCGGGCCGGGGGCGCACCACGGCCTTGTGCTCAGACTGGCCTGGGACCGCCTGGGTTTGCCTTTTCCAGCTTTATTTTCGAGGCCTCGTGTCCCTGCTGAGGGCCTCCGCGTGTGCCGTGGGACTTTCACACAGCACATGCAGAGGCGAAATCTCTGAGCTGACATTTTGTCATCTGGATAACATGAAGGATGTATTTCCAAAGCTGCAAAAACATATGCGGTTTCCCTGCTTATCCTCCACATCATGTGATTATCACACATGTGGTGCCTGAGACCAGCCTTGTAAAGTGGCAAAGATGCGTCTCAGGCTCATTAAGTTTGCGTCATGGGAACGACGGCTTTCCTACTCCTGGCCTTGAACACACTGTTGTAGCTGTTTGCCTCTGTGTTACCCATTCTCGGGGCCAAAGGGATCAGGCCTGAAGGCCAAGTGTAAGGAGCGAACGTAATACACAAATCGGAGCTCAGAGGTGCTTTGCAAACAGCAACAGTGATAGTCACGATAGCTGACTTCTGTCTGGCACTGGATGGATGCCACGTGCTCTATCACCAGAGCTCACCAAGCCCTTGGGGCCCCATTTCACAGACGACAGTCGTCTGAAGTCACAGAGCCCGTAGGTGACGAGGGTGCCTCTGACCAGCTGGTGGGCCTCAGCGTGGTTCTCGGGCGAGTGGTATCCAGACCGCACTGTAAATGCTAAAATTACTCAAATGCAAGTTCCATCTGTTACTGTTACTACCACAGGTTTGTTCCCAGATATTGTAGGCAAAATTGTATTTTACATACAATTCGTATGTAAAGATTCGTATTGAATCTCAGGCTTCACTGGTGGCTCAACAGTAATGAATCAGCCTGCAGTGCAGGAGACGAGGGGTTCAATCCCTGGGTCAGGAAGGTCCCCTGGAGAAGGGATTGGCAACCTACACAAGTATTCTTGCCTGAGAATCCCATGGACAGAGGAGCCTGGCGGGCTACGGTCCATGGGGTCGCAGAGTCGGACATCACCTAGTGGCTAGAACAGCACCGCACGTTGCATCCTTCACCTGAGTGAAGACCTTGTGTGTTACCCAAGCATTGATCTTCACCACACAAGGGTGTGTTTTTGTACTTTGGGGCTTTTTGCTAAAACCTCTTTCTTTCTAGTGGAAACTATATGGACTTACATAGCTTTTGTTTGAACTTTTGGATGAAGAAAGAAAGAAAAGACATTTGCTAAAGCTTTTCAGAATGCACATTTTCATTTCCCTTTGTTTCATGCACATAAATAGTTTACATTTTTTAAATGTATAATGTGTATTTACTGATCGTACTTACTTTTCTGGGCTTTTAGGTTGCTTGCTGAAATCTTTGAGAGACTTTGTATTTTCATGATGAATTAAAATAACTATTGTTTTATTTTGGTTCAATAGATGTTGCATCACGCTACCCCACACTTTGGACTGAGCAAGTTAAAAGTCGACAGAACAAAACCAATAAGAATTCAGGTAAAAGGGGGACCTATATGAGTGAGTTAACAGACCCAGAAAGTGGCCTTGTTTTCTGGAAGTTACCTGCAGAGCACATATTTTTCTCTGCTCACCAATGAGTCATGCAAATAATGCTGTGGTTTGCCCATCAGAATATAGTTCAAATTTGGGTGTTTTATTAAATTTGCTAAGTTGTAGAACATATTATAGAATTTTTAAGTTTTTTCTCAGAAATTAATGCATTTTCCTATTGCGTAAAGACATTAATCTGTACATTTCTCTTACAAACTTTAGAAAATGAGTTAGTTTTGTACAATCTTGTCACTCTATTTCCAAAGGTTATCTAGTTTGATTTGCTTCTGTGCATATAGATCAGTGCATGGGAAATTAATTCAAACATTGAAAGCTTCAGATTTACTGGTGGATCTTGAAATCCTCTCTGGGAGAATTAGTGTGACAGTACTTAATTTGAGACACAAATGTAAAAGTGTCATTTGAAATGGACATTAAAAAAAAAACAATTCTAATTGTCAGTGGGAAGCTGTTTGGGGTTTGACAGAGTTAGTTCCATTTAAGTTCATAGAACAAGTGCATTTGTGTTTCACCCATCACCTACTGTTACCAGATTTTCAAGCTTATGTGACCTGTCAATCATGATTAACTAGTAAAAACACTGCAGACATTCAGGATTTAGTGGGACTGAAAAGAACGTTTCAGGAAACTCTAGTTTACATGAGTTATCTTACACTATAATTTGATTTAAATCAGCCTAAATGTATAGAACACAAAACAATGACATGGATTTATAGCCACAGGGCATGAAATTATGGGATTATATCTGTGTTTAATATCCCAGTGTCCAGGAACGGGTTCTCAATGAGGGTCTGAATAAAGTCAGCCCTAGGTAGTATTTTAAGATGTTAAATATGTATTTACTTTATTACGTTTAGTGATGAAATGGCAAACAGTCATAGATTTTATGTAACGATCATCACTGTCGTTAAGATTTCAGTGTCAGAAGAGTTTCATTTGTGTTTAACTTAAAAGATACTTCTACTGATAATCTTCTTTGGTAGAAGGGGACACATTTACTTAACAAATAATTTGTGACAGAATAATACCTGCGTTACCAGACACAGGAGCACAGCCACGCAGCGTGAGGGCTGCCCTGAGGATGTGACTGTGGTTCGGGCATAAAGTGAGAGTCGTTTTGGGGAGGGGCCTTTTTACAGAGGAAGCAAAGTACTCCGAGCCTACGGAAATTTGCTCATGTAGGCCTCAGTAAATGTTTATTCATGTGTTCCATGGCCACTTTGATGCTATCATCGCTTTTTTATCTAAAACTAAGTGAATCAAGGGGTTTCCCATGTGGCTCAGTGGTAAAGAATCCATCTGCCAACGCGGGAGACCCGGGTTCAATCCCTGGATGGGGAAGATCCCCTAGAGAAGGGAATGGCTACCCACTCCTGTATTCCTGCCTGGAAAATCCCGTGGACAGAGGAGTCTGGTGGGCTACAGTCCGTGGGGTTGCAAAGAGTTGGACACGACTTAACGATTAAAGAACAAGTGAATCAAAAAATAAACAAATGCATTAATAACTGAAAAATTGATTTAGTCTAAGTAACATACAGTTTCTCTGCTGAACTTTTAGTAATTGAAATTCAATATAAGCATAAATGAAATATTCCTCTGTTGGTTCGTTTTGCAGGAAAAGTATCACTTTCATTTTTCAACCCAATGTGCATGAGTGAGTCAAACCTAAAATTGCGTTTTACTTGTGAATGCATTACTCAATTTCTTTCTGTTAATATATAGTTGGGGGTGTCCATATATTTCTTCATGCTCTTGAATCACCTTCTCATATTCAATTTTATCATTCTACTTATAGAAATTACAAAGATTGATTACAAAGTGTCACCAAATAAGATATTGTGACATATTGTTTAATGATTTAAAATGAACTTATGTCTCTATTTATTAAGCCAACACTCTTTCCCTGTGGTACAGTAACTGCTTCCTGGATTTCTGCCGGATTTCCCTTTAAACCAGTCTAGAATATTAAAGCGCAGTGCACTTTTTGTTGGTTGGAGCGGTAGCGGTAATGATGAGGCGCTACCGGCTCTTGTGCTCCCCGGTGGGCAGGCACCTCTCACGCGTAGCTGCGCCTGCGTCCTGCTCGGCGGGCAAGAGCCAGCGGGGCCGCTGCGTGTCCTGCCTCGGTCCTCAGAGGAGGACATGGTCACACGCAAGGCAGCGGATGCTTGCAGAGCCCCTGAGCGCAGGACCCGAGGGCCGTCCGGCCTGCCCCAGCCTGCCCTCGCCGCTGTACCGCGGGGGACGCCTCCCGCTCCCACGGGGACGTGTGAGGGTGGTCCCGGCCTCGCGTCTGGCCCTGGTCACGGCGCGCCTGTGCGGCCCTGGAGCCCTGAGTTCAAAGCCGTCGTCACACGAGGGCCCGGCGCAGAGAAGGCTGGGCTGGGAGGGACACAGGGGTCTCCAGCGGAGCCTGCTGACGCTCCGGTCCCCCCGCCTCCATGCTTTTCATCTCGCTCTTTGCCTCTAAGACCGTTCTTCCCCGCCTCGTCCTCAGCCTGCGCTGCCTCACCTGCACTCATTCCCTGTCCTGCTCCTGGGGCTGTGCTCTCTGCTGTTCAAACATTCTCGGCCCTCAGTCACCTCTGGGTCTTCTGGGACCCCAGCTCTGGGCGCGCAGACCTCCTCATCCCTGCTCCTAGCACGCGCCTACCTGCACGTGTCCACCCGCCCCACCCGCTCATGTCTATCTGCCCGCCCGCACGTGTCTACCCCCTCCGCACCCCGCACGTGTCCACCCGCCCATGTCTATCTGCCCACCCGCACGTGTCCACCCGCCCCCCCCCGCACGTGTCTGCTTCCCCCCCCCCCCGCACGTGTCCGCCCGCTCATGTCTATCTGCCCGCCTGCCCGCACGTGTCTACCCCACACCCCGCACGTGTCCACCTGCCCCCCTCTGTATGCAGCCGACACCCTCCCTCTGGGCGCCTGCTCAGCATCACTCCTGTCTGCTCCGGGCTGTTGTGCTGTGTAGACCTGCCCTTGTGACCGGGTCCCCCACAGCCTGAGCTGAGCCCGCCCCCAGATCCCCAGCGCAGGGTGGGGGCGGCAGGGCCCCTCCCTCAGCCCGGCAGAGAGGGGAGGCGGCCCCCTGACCGGGCGCGGCCCCTTCTAGACAGACGGGGGTCCCTGCAGCCGCTTCCTCTGCTCGCTACCGCCCAGCCGCGTCAGCGTCCCGCCCAGAAGGTCCCCGCGTCCAGCCTGATGGTGCCCTGCCTGTCCAATGGGCCCCGGCGCCCCGGTCTCTTGGCCAAGCCCGTTGTTGCTGGGAAGGCATTTTGTGGTTAAGAGTCACATTCAGATGAGTGGCTCTGAGTGAAGGAGGTTCCCCTTCTCCCTCGAAGGGCTCACCCAGCAGGCCCCCCAGGATGGGGGTTATCTTTTTTTATCTTTTCCGTCAGGAAGGAGCCGAGGGTGCTCTGTCTTCTCCTTATTTACTTCACATGAATAATTCACAGCGCGGCGGGCCTGTCCCCCCGTGTGGACCCTGCGGTGCTGCAGGCCAGCGGGGCTCATCAGGTCACGGGGCGCCTGGCCCCCGGGGCAGCATGCAGGGCGGGGCCGCCCGGGGCCTGCCTGCCCTGGGAGAGGAGGCGCTCCTGACGCTGCTTCCTCTCCAGCCCCTCATCTCCCTGCCTCCTCTCCAGCCCCACATCTCCCTGCCTCCTCTCCAGCCCCCCATCTCCCTGCCTCCTCTCCAGCCCCACATCTCCCTGCCTCCTCTCCAGGCCCTCATCTCCCTGCCTCCTCTCCAG
>JADEYB020000007.1:35932389-35980340 GCA_015832495.2 Alces alces
TCCAGGCCCCCATCTCCCTGCCTCCTATCCAGGCCCGCATCTCCCTGCCTCCTATCCAGGCCCACATCTCCCTGCCTCCTCTCCAGGCCCTCATCTCCCTGCCTCCTATCCAGCCCTCATCTCCCTGCTTTCTATCCAGCCCCACATCTCCGACAGCTGCCTGGAGACAGGAGCTCTCAGGGCCGGGGCGGGCTCTGCCCTGAGCGCGCTGTGTGCCAGGGCCCCCGGGAGCACCTGTTGGCACTGGGACCCCTCATCTATTCACTTTGGCAGTCAGTCTGTGGTTTGGGGGTCTTCCCAGGTGGCTCAGGGTAGGGAACACGCCTGCCAATGCAGGGGATGCAAGAGACCTGGGTCGGGAAGATGCCCGGAGGAGGGCACAGCAGCCCACTCCAGTGTTCTTGCCTGGAGTGGACAGAGGAGCCTGGTGGGCTAGAGCCAGTGGGGCGCAGAGTCGGACACAGAGAGCTGAGCTCGCGTGCACGCACGCTACGGCTCGGGAAGGCCGAGCTGCTCCCCCACCTCGCTCAGGCCATGGCCACCGACACGATCTCGGTGCCCCCGCGGGGCCCAGCCTGGCCGAGGGCGCCAGCGTGGGGCGGCAGGCCTTTGGCTTCATTATTTATTGCAAAGCCCAGGTTGGCGGAGGGACCGTGTCTGCTTTCTCTCTCTGCCCGCGGCTCTTCCGAACCCGAGCCTGAGCCAAGGAGCTGCCCCCCAGACCTCCGGAGGTGGCACCCTGAGCCCCAGGGCGCTGTGTTGGCTGCAGACCCGGCAGGACACACGCAGGCTGCGGGGCCGCTCTGATAAAGAAGCCGCGGCTTTGGCCGTCTTCTCATTTGTGGTCTTTGTAAGTTTTGCATGTGAGCTGGAGCAAAACTAGAGGCCCCCGTTTTTGCCATCTCTGAAACCTTCCTCCCACTTGGAAGAAAAATATTTCTCCCTTCCTAAACCATTAAAAACAGCTCTGTTTTCCATCCAAGAGAGGTTCTGTATCTCAAGATGTTCCACAGTTTTATGGGACCCCCTCCGTGGAAACATTTTTCTGTTTTATTCAGGGTTGATAATTTTTGTTTTATTGCGCATATTAAAATTATGGCCAAAAGATGATTATCTTCTGATTCTGCTTTAAATCATGGTAAATTGCATTCCCTGGGGGAAAAGAACACCAATTATATTTCTCTTCCTTTGTAAGTTTTAAAACATTATTTCCTCATTTCCCTTTCTACCCCATTCTTCAAGCATGACCTTACAAAACATCAAGATGCCAACTACATTCTTAAGTTATAAAGTGTTGGTCATTTGAAGATATTAAGTTACTAAAATAAACCAAGTAGCTCCTTTTCAAGGTGAAGTCTAAAAGTGTATTACTTACAAGTATTATTAATAAGTAAGCTACTAAAATGTACATGAATATTTATCCAAGTTTCCTAACTATAAAGGGGAATTTTAACTCCAATCACATTTAATTCTTACATGTCAGTATTGAAACGCTGGTTAAATAATCAGGTTGCAAGATTTCAACATAAGTACAGAAAACATTAATGAAAGTGTGCAAATTGTTTCTCAGCTGGCTGACAACACATAGCAGCCTTATACACATACAGGCCTTTGTCCTCTCACTGTGTGAAAAATAAAGGGGAGCATTCGGCTTATTTATTCTCTCTGCATACATGAGATTTAACCCATCACTGAATCAGTGAGGCCTGATGCTGAATGGCGTCCTCTGTGGACACAAAGCGACTGAATACAATCTTGGGAAACCTTGTTTTGTTCCAGGCAAGTGCTGTGCGATTGAATAATACGGCCCACTGCCCCCCGCCTTCGGGGTAAGCACGCTTTGCAACGTCTCCGCGTGGCCGGGAGGGGCCTAGCCCGGGTCTGACTACACACTGAGCCAGCCCCTTCTCTGTGCTGCGGCTCCGGGCCCCCTTTCCCGAGGTGCCTCTGTGGCTGACTGCGGGTTGGGAAGCCTGTGTGCCTGTGGAGACATCTGGACAATGCTGGCTGTCCTCCTCCGGCCAGGCTGTCCCCTGGGGAGGGACGTGACGGCAGGTGACTCTGGCCAGGTGGACGGACCGCGGGTGTGAGAACTGGGGAGGCAGCACGTCCCCACCCCGGACCCCCGCACACGAGGCCGAGGCCGCCTCCTCGTCCCCTGGGACACGGATGCCCATGAGCTGCCTGGGCCTGGCCGTCCCGCGTCCCGAGCCCCCGGGTCTGACCTCCTCCTAACTCGAGTTACGGCTGCTGCTGCTGCTCCGAGCCCCCGGGGCCTTGGGAAGGGCAGGGCTGAGCTGGGTTCCCACACGGCCCTGCGAACCTGATGAAGCTCTCTGAGCATCAGTCAGCATCTCGTCTCCAGGGTAACAGTGAGCAGACCTCACGGGTATCGGGGCATGTCCGGGGGCTCTGGGTCGACCGCTGGGGCCATCTGAGTCCTGTCTATAAACAGGAGTGGGGTTGCTCTCTACTTGTTCACATGTGAGGTCAGGCCTGGTCTTTGCAAATAGCAAGAGGGCATTTCTTGAGAGGTGTGTGTGTGTGTGTGTTCACTCCAGAGGTTGCAGAATTCCCAGTTTGGAGAATTCAGGTGCTAGAAACTGTATGATGGGTTAATAGCACTGAAGGAAAGTTTGTGGGCTTGTAACCATTACTGTTTGGTTAGCTGCATGAACCAAATACAATATCTCTTCTTGTTCTTCACGCTCATGAGTAGAAAGTTAACAGGTGAGGTGTTGCTATGATCCTCGCATCAGTAGGATCAGAGACTAAATCAGGATTGATGCGGCTCGTGAACAAGGGAGGGTCCTTTTGAAAACGACTCTCACAGTTAAGCCCAAACTAGCGTTCTTGCTGCACCCTCGAGGGCAGCGGAAGAACATTCTGCCAACCAACAGGTCTTGTCTTGCCATCGCTGCCGTCTAAACTGCCGACAGAGGGCCGGCTCTTGGCCAAGAAGATGTACGGCCAGTTACATCGACCTCTGTGAGTGGCTGGGCGGCCGGGGAGTTTGAGAATTGTTAATCCTGCCGCTAAGGCTTTGATTCTTCCTGGCGGTGCTGTGGTGTGTGTGTGTGTGTGTGTGTGTGTGTGTGTGTGTGTTGACTGAAAATTACTCACAACCTGAAAGTAGGGAGTTATTTAATCTGGTGGGAACATTTAGGGCTCCAAGCCCGGGAGACGGCATCTCAGTAGCTCTGAGAAAACTTCTCCAAGGATGCAGGAGGGGAAGTCAGGCTGTATACAAGTCTGCCCCAAAGGGAGCAGGCCATCTGAACAGCAAAGATCGGTTACCAAGTGAAGCAATTTAGCATTCTGTGATGGGAGGGGCAAGCCTCTGGGCTCACTGAATTCACTCCTTTCATGCACACCTCAGCTGTCTGGGGCTGATCCTGTCTCCTGTTCACCTTAAAGGGTGCAGATGGCTGCTTCTTGCATTCCCCCAGCTCCTCAGACATCACCATGGTGGGTGATGGAACCTGCGGCATCGCGGGCTTGGGAGCCCTCGTTCACATTTGGAGGCCAGAGGTCACTGATGGCTGTGACAACCCTGTTTATTGATATGGCAGGAGGCGTTTTCATTTCACATGTGCAAGTGTCTGTACACAGCCAAGCATGTGTTAAGCAATTGTTTTTATCTAAAACGTGTCTCTGTTTTTAACAGATGCAACCCTTTCCCTTACCTTCATTCATCTTTATGGTTATCATCTTTTTCCTCTAGTGTGCCTGCCTCCTGCATTTCTGTCTCAGATAAGCACTGGTCTGGAAGCATTCCTGTGGTTTTGTCTGAAAATCACATTACTGCCTAAAGCCAGGATACATCAGGCCATTGTGTTTCAGATGAAAAAACAGATCAAGAAGTCATTTATGTGTTTAATAAAATATCTACATCAAAGTCTTTTCATATTGTTCACGGGGCTCTCGAGGCAAGAATACTGAATTGGTTTGCCATTTCCTTCTCCAGTGGACAACGTTTTGCTAGAAAGCTCCATCATGACCCGTCTGTCCTGGGTGGCCCGACATGGCGTGGCTCATCACTTCACTGAGTCCCACAGGGCTGTGAGCCACGTGATCATTTCGGGTAACTTTCTGTGACTGTGGTCTTCCTTCTGGAGGCTGTGGGATGGCGGTCCTGGGAAGAAAAGCTATGACAAACTCAGACAGTGTATTAAAAGGCAGACACATCACATTCGTGACAAAGGTCCATCGAGTCAAAGCTAGGGCTTTTCCAGTAGTCATGTATGGATGTGAGAGTTGGACCGTAGAGAAGGCTGAGGACTGAGGAATCAATGCTTTCAAATGGTGGCGTCGGAGAAGACTCTTGAGAGTCCCTTGGACTGCAAGGAGATCAAACCAGTCAATCGTAAAAAGAATCAGCCCTGAATATTCCTTGGAAGGACTGATGCTGAAGCTGAAGCTCCAGTACTTTAGCCATCTGGTGCAAAAACTGACTCATTGGAAAAGACCCTGATGCTGGGAAAGATTGAAGGCAGGAGGAGAAGGGGACAACAGAGGATGAGATGGTTGGATGGCATTATTAGCTCGATGGAAATGAGTTTGAGCAAACTCTGGAAGATAGTTCTGAAGGACTGGGAAACCTGGCATGTTGCAGCTCATGGGGTCACAAAGAATTGGATACGACTTAGGACCGAGCAATGACAAACAACAACAACTACATCAAAGCATGGAGTATCAAAGGAATACTAAGGTTCTGTGTGCTGAGATGTAGGCATGAAGCTATTATTAGAAGTTTCTCCAACTACTTACTTAGATCCCTGAGGAAGTGAAAAATGAATCATTTTATCCCAGCCCGTCTTGTCCCAGATGTATGAAAAGACTGCAAAAACTTACCTGAACAGCAGATCCAGGAGATTTGCCTTACACTTCGGTTTACTTCACATGCTTATCATGAGGACATCAGCTTCTGGAGGACAAGCCAGATTTATCAGGAAGCGTGGGTGTCAGTGTTGGCAGAAAGGCACTGAAATTCCATGTCTGGACAAGACGCTCAGAAGCTCACTGTTCTGTTCCGTAGCAGCCCTGTCCCGGGCTCAGCCCGTGGGTCAGTTTCAGGAGGGGAGGATCAGGCGGGGGACAGACCCCCTTGGAGGCCCAGCCCAACCCTGCACCTGCCGCCTCCTCTCCCAGCCGCCCCGCTGCAAGGAGGCCAGTCTCTGGGCCTGCGACCTCTGCACAGCGGCCCTGGCTGAGCCCTAAACACAGCCGCTAGGAAAGCTACAAACAGGAGTGTAACTGCACTGCCCGATTGGGTCCTGCATTTAGGTCTCACTGGTGCATGTTCCCTTTTGTGCTATTTGTATGGTTACACACACACACACACACACACACACACACACACACGTGTGTGTGTGTGTTCATGTTATTTATATACATGTTGGCCTTTTGCTTTCCCTGTAGCTCAAATGGTAAAGAATCTGCTTGCAACGCAGGAGACCTGAGTTTGGCTCCTGAGTCGGGATGATCACCTGGAGAAGGAAATGACAACCCACTCCAGCGTTCTTGCCTGGAGAATCCCATGGACAGAGGAGCCTGGTGGGCTGCCGTCCATGGGCTCGCAGAGTTGGACACGACTGAGTGACTGACATTACCCCGCTGGCTGTTTGCTCACCGTGGTTGCGTGCTGAGGTCCCGTCTGCCCAGCCAGCCCCGTGTTCACTCCCAGCAGGCGCGGCGCTGCCCCGTACCTGCCGGTTCCCTGTGCCTCCCCAGGGCAACCCTGATTAAAACGCATGCCCCTGTCTCAGGCTCGTCAGAGTATCTGCGTCTTGGGGTGGGGCTTCTGAAGCTGCATTCTGAGCAGCTTTTCTGCTGATTTTTGTGTGAAAATTAGAGTCGCACTGCAAACACATCTTAACTATTACCAACAAGGTTTTGGCTGTCTTTAAGTTCTTGCTTATAATTACACATCTCCAGGCTTCCCTGGTAGGTCAGATGGTAAAGAATCTGCCTGCAATGCGGGAGACCTGGATTCGATCCCTGGGTTGGGAAGAGCCCCTGGAGGAGGGCATGGCAATCCTCTCCAGTGTTCTTGCCTGGAGAATCCCATGGACAGAGGATCCTGGTGGGCCACAGTCCATGGGGTCGCAAAGAGTCGAGGTTTTGGCCACCTTTAAGTTTCTGCTTGTAATTATGCACATACATAAAGCAAATCCCTGTTTCTCAAAGGTGCCTGAGTGCAAGGCCACGAGCATGTCGGCCCTCCTCTGCGCTGTGAGCCTCCCCCTCACACCCCGTCCGGCCATTGGGCCACGCCGCGGGCTCTGCATTCTCGGTGTGCCTTCTGCTTCCCACCCAGCCCGCCGAGCCGGGCCCGCGGAGTCACGGGCGCCTCGCATGGCCGGGGTCACCGCCTGGATCCTCGCGGTCTCCAGGCCTCCCCTCTCACGTTTCTGCACTGCAGCTTTCTCAACACGGCACTTTCCAAAGGGAGAGCCGCGTCTATTGGGAAGACCCCAGCAGAGCCCTGGGTCACCCGTCAGAAGGCCGCGTCCCTCGCAGGGCCTCTGCTGGCCTCCTGTGGCCTCCGAGGATGTCTCTGCCCATCCTTGCTCCATGCTCTGGGTGGCCTTTAGGCAGCTCTGTTCAGATGCGATTCGCCTACTGTACAGTTCACCCATTTGGTGTACAACTCAGAAGTCTTTGTAAAACCACCACAAGCTGATTTTGGGACACTTTCGTCACTGCAGACCCCCAAACCCCACATTCATTAGCAGCGAGCCTCCACTGACAACCCTCTGCCCTCATAAGCAGAAACCCACTTCAACCTCCGCAGATGGACTTCTCCTGTCATCTCAGATGTGTAGAGTCTCACACGTGTGGTCTTCTCTGACTGGCTTCTTTCATTTAGCACGGGTCTCATGGTAGTATACAGGTGGTAGTGTGCGTATCAGGGCCTCATCCTTTTTCATGCCTCAGTAATGTTCAGTTGTATGTGCAGACCGAGTATTATTTCATCAGCTGGTTGATGGACATTTGGGTGGTTTCTGTTGGTCAGCTGCTGTGGACATTTCCTGCACAGGTTTCTGTGTGGACGTATGTTTTCACTTCTCTTTGGTTCAAACCCAGTAGTTGAATTGCTGGGTCACACCATAACGTGCCATTTAATGCTTTTATGGGACTGCCGAGCTGTTTCCAAAATAGTTGTAATGGTTTGCACCCTCATCAGGAATGCATGTGGGTACTGATTTCTCCACATCTTCTCTAGGAGCTGTTACTTTCTTGTTTTGTTTGTTTCTGCTTGTGGACTGCAGTCATCTTGGTGAGTGTGAAGTCGCGTCTCCTATTTCTGCTTTGCATTTCTCTGATGACTGATGATGTTTAGCACCTTCTCAAGTGCCTGCTGGTTACCTGTGTATTTTATTTGGAGATATGTCTGTTCAGATTCTGTGCTCATTTTATTTGGTTATTTGCCTTTTAGTTCTGGAGTTGTTAGGTTTTATGTGTTCTAGATACAGGTCCCTTATCTGATATGTAATTTGCAAATATTTTTGTCCCATCCTGCGAGTTACCTTTTTACTTTTTTGAAGATGTCCTTTGAATTGCAAGGGTTTTTAATTTTGGTGAAGTTCAGCTTGTCTATTTTTCTTTTGTTGCCTTTGATGCCTTATCTAAGAAACCTTTGCTTGATTAAGGTCCCCTTTGTCACCCAGAGTGGAGGCCCCCTTTTCGGGGAAGATGGAGCTGCTGCACCACCATCAGAGGCTCACAGAGGTCTTCATGCCCCCAGAGCTGTGGTCTTCCTGCAAAAATACAGCTCTCTTCCATTGTCTATCCTGAACCTTGAGGGTGGAATTTGGCGTTAATCCTGCTGGAAAAGTTCTTTCCTCTTCCTTGAACTTTTTCCTTTAAACTGGTGGAATTGGCTCAAAAGTTACATTATAGCAAGTATGCTTGGAGAAAAGAGAAAGTGAAGAGAAAATGTTATAAAAGAAGAAAATAAGTATGCATGGGACATAATTATACTAAAACTATTGCTGTTTATCTGAAATTTTCATCTAACCTGGTGTCCTGTATTTTGTCTGGTAACCTTTCCTGTCCATAAACACACTTGCTTGTTCTCAGTCTTTCTTTGGCTAATCTTAAGTAGAGAAAGGCCCCTTGGGCTTTCCTCAAAGGTCACGTTTTTTACCGCGTGTGTTACTCTGCAAAGGCTGCCATGACAAAGCATCTTGGACTGCGGGGGCGGGGGGGGGGGGGTGTTTGTTTCCTGTTCTGGAGGCTGGGAGTCCAGGCCCAGGTGGGTCCTGGGGAGAAGGCCCGTCCTGACCTGTAGACGCTGCATCCTCTCTGTGTCCTCACATGGCCTCTCCTCCGGGTTCACACCATCCTGGCGTCTCTTCTTCTCGTAAGGACTCCAGTCCCATGACCATTATGACCTCATTTAACCTTGATCGCCTTCTTAAAACCCCTGCCTCCAAATACGGGCACACGGAGGGTAGGGCTTGCCCCTGTGAGGTGGGGAGGGGCCCAGCTCAGCCTGTAGCATACAGGGTAGGATGAATGCAGTGTGTTGGGGTTCGGGTGTTTGGCACTGAAAGAGCCTGTGAGGAGACGGACTCCGTATGGACGTGGAGGCTGTGCATCCACTCCGTGGGCACCTCAGGCCCGTCTGTGTCTTCTCTCCTGCATCACCCTGGGCTCCAGGGATCTTCCTCCCAAGACGTCCCCTTATAGCAGGAGCGATTATCGTCATTGGTTAAAGAAGTGACACTTGCTACTTGGAAGGAAAGCTATGACAAACCTAGACAGCATATTAAGAAGCAGAGACATTACTCTGCCAACAAAGGTCCATCTGGTCAAGGCTATGGTTTTTCCAGTGGTCATGTATGGATGTGAGAGTTGGACTAGAAAGAAAGCTGAGCACTGAAGAATTGATGCTTTTCAACTGTGGTATTGGGAGAAGACTCTTGAGAGCCCCTTGGACTGCAAGGAGATTCAACCAGTCTATCCTAAGGGAGATCAGTCCTGAATATTCATTGGAAGGACTGATCCTGAAGCTGAAACTCCACTACTGTGCCCACCTGATGTGAAGAACTGATTCACTGGAAAAGACCCTGATGCTGGGAAATATTGAAGGCAAGAGGAGAAGGGGACGACAGAGGATGAGACAGTCGTTATGTTATTAATAATTCTATTTGCAGTTTTTAAAGGAACCTGCACAGTGTTCTCCGTAGTGGCTGCACCAACTTACTCTCCCACCAGCAACGTAGAAGGGTTCCCTTTTCTCCACACCCTCTTCAGCATTTGTTATTTGTGCATTTTTTGACATGACCATACTGATTAGAGTGAGGTGGTACCTCGTGGTAGTTTTGATTTGCATAAAATGGGTATTCTTAATTGGTGATTCTTTTAAACTTAAAAAAAGAAAGAAAGAAAAAAAAAACACAGCCAAGTGCAGCTTATGTTAACTAAGGAGAAATTTCAGGTATTCTACAAAGCCTTCTCGGCATCTGTCAGTTCTACTCAAAGGGATGTTTGTTTCCGGGGTTCCCTGCACCACCTGAGTCTGCCCTGGGTGCTTAAATACAGCTGACAGCTTTTGAAGAAGTACACAATTCTCATGCAGTGATGGATACTGTAATTGCAACATGTAAGACTTTGTAGACTGTTGTAATGGATGATCTGCCTTTATGGGCTTCCCAGTTGTCACTAATGGTAAAGAACCCGCCTGCAATGCCAGAGACCTGTGTTCGATCCCTGGGTCAGGAAGATCCCTGGGAGGAAGGCATGGCAACCCACTCCAGTATTCTTGCCTGAAGAGCTCCCATGGATGGAGAAGCCTGGGGGGCTGCAGTCCATGGGGCCACAAAGAGTCAGACACGACTAAAGCAACTTAGCATGCGTGCCTTTACTTTGTACACATGTAGATTTTATATAGTGGACTGTGGACACAGTGGCAGACTGTGTGGCATTCTCACTTGTGCCGGAGGACACACACCTATTAGGTGAGTTGCTGGGAGACACGTAGAGAAGCCTGGACAGCCCACCAGCTGCGGGGAGAAGCCCAGCATCTTTATTTACAGGTGCTCCTTGACTAGGAATATCAAGAAACACTCTCTAACACCCCGCTTCTACTGCTCATAATTTTTTGAACTTAACTTGAGAAGTATCAATACATTTTCCAAAATTGGTCTCAACTGAAAGACATGTTTTCGTTTGCTGGAAGCTTGCAAATAATTTGTTTTTCTGTTTTTGTGTGACTCTACATGAAGAGAAAGATAAGTACTTTCTTCATTTTCAAAGTCAGTTTTTAAAATTAGAAGAGGGACAAAAAGGAAAAATGTCTCTAAAATTCTTGATTGGAAAGAGACTTTTCATTGACTTGAGAGTTGTTTTTAAATTTTAAGTGTTTTTCAATGGTTATGTGTTCTCATGATCACTGGACTATTTTATCTAAAGCTATCACTTTAATTTTTGACATAGCAATGTGTTACAACCAAACTGTATAGGAAGTTGACTTATGGGTTGAAGCAGAGGCTAATAAATGACCTAAGATATTTCTCTTTGTTTCATGTCTTTAAAATCACTGCCTGTTATTTCCTTATGATGCCTTTTTATAATTTGTAAAGCCTTGGATGTCTAATAGATGCTTAAGTCAGTATTAAATGCTTATGAGCTTGCTATGGTGACTTGTAACACTTTAGATGTCACTCAAGATGAGGATTTAGAGTGTTGAGCCAACAAAATGATAGTGAGAAAGCGGGATGAATGAAGTGAAAGAGTAAGTCGCTCAGTCATGTCTGACTGTGACCCCCACCAGGCTCTCCTGTCCAAGGAAAGAATACTGGAGTGGGTAGCCGTTTACTTCTCCAGGGGATCTTCCTGACCCAGGGATGGATCAAATCCTGGTCTCCCGCATTGAAGGTGAATTCTTTGCCATCTGAGCCACCAGGGAAGCCCAGAATGAATGGGGGCCTCAATTCAGCTGGGGACCAGATCTGGGGACATAAGTGAGCAGCCCATCAAAGACTGAGGGGGAGCCAATGCCTGTTGTTAGAACTCAACACTCACATACATGCGGATGTATTTTGTATCTAATATACTTTATTTTTATAGCAGTTTCCGGTTGACAGAAAGCACAGAGTCCCCACCCCTCAAGCCCCCACCCCCGCCCATAAGCGTCGATGATGAGCATCTTGCAGCGGAGCCGCGCTGCTGGGAGCTGAGCCAGGACTGAGATGTTGCCCCCAGAGTCCCGCCGTGGTCACCAGCGACCCCACTGCCTCAGTCTTTTCTCTATTTGGGGCTTTGTAGCTGCGACGCGGGTGTGGAGACCTGCCTCTGAGCAGGCGCCTCTGCTCCAGCTGGTCCTCACTTGTCCATCCGGCCCCCAGGGGAGAAAGGGTGCCAACCTGGAGGGGTCCCTGGGGCAGGGCTGTGTGAGCCTCACTGACTCCAGCTCCCAGGGCCAGTCCCGGTGGGGGCTGATGTCTGCACCCTGGAGACAGGGAGACGGACGTGGAAGGGTCAACCCAAGCACTCCCAGTTAGTGAGACCTGGAGCCCGGCTCTGCGTTCTTCCTGGGCCGCGGCCTGTCCAGGGCACCAGGGTGGGCGGCGGAGCAGAGACAGTCTTTAGGTCAGAATGCTGCTGTTGTGTTTTCTTTTTTCTCATCTCAGTTTTGTAAAACCCACTATTTTTTTTTTTTTTGGACGTGCAAAGAAAACTAATTTGGAGAAATTTGGCCACCTCTGTATATTGGCCCGAGTGGACACTGTGTATTTTAAAATAGGTTTGTAATCAGCTGTATTAGCTTAAATTACTGGTCTTAATGTGGAACTTTTCTGGAAAATGGAGCATGTTCTGATTCCTCCTGTAAGGCATCCAAACATAAAATCAGCCTGCTTTTCTTAGTGTCCTTTTGTTATGTCTCCTAATTTTACAGAATTTAAAGGGGAAGAAGGTAGTATTTTTAGAGCATGTTTTTGGCACCATGATGCATTATCCCTCGCTGACCTCTAAGGTTTCCATGAGTGAGGAAAGGACCGGGTGATGATGTCTCAGAGAGAGAGGGGCGTCTGTGCCCAGGGCTGACCTGGGTCCCGGGTCCGTGGGCAGTGGCAGGAAATGCTCCCGTGTGGGGCCTTGCTGAGACTCACGGAGGCCATAGCACTGTTGTGTGTGTAGGGGGTGGTTCCAGGGAGCATCAGGAGAATCAGGGTCCAAGTGGAGGGAAGAGTAGACTAATGTGATTGTCACTCATAGAACAATCTAGAAGATGCAGAGAGAGGTTAGGCGGGAAGGGGTGTCATTTGCGACTGTTCACCATCAGGGGCTCTGAGGTCATTCTGGGGTGGGCGGTCTTCACCGGGACTCACCACACTTGTTGCCCACCCCCCCACCCCCCCATTACCACCACTGGGGTCTGGGTCTCGGGTTCAGGCTGGAAATGGTTACTTAGGTCTGTTGCTATGGGAATAAATGTGGGAAGAAATCAACTAGAATGGACACCCGTCACTGTTTTCTTTCCAAAGAAATTGTATCCAAGAATTGCATCCAAATCTTTATTTTTTAGAAATATGTGTTTGACTGTGGGCTTCCCATGTTACCTATTTACCATTTTTTGTATGTTCCTGGACAGGCCTTGTGTGCGGCTTCCAAGGACGGGGGGCTGGGGGTCTGGGGGGCCGTGGGTGGGTGTGAGTTCTCACCAGCTTTTCCTGGCTCTGCCGTTCTGAGACAGGAAGCCTTTCAGAGCCTGTGTTTCCTCACTGGTCACATACACATGGTGATGTGTATACCCCATTCTGTTACTACCAGGATTGAAGGAGAACATGCAGAAATCTGGGTCCCATGCCCATGGTGCCTGTAAGTGTTATGGCAACAATCCTGGGTTAAAAAGCTAAACTTAAAACTCTTCCATTGGAATTAAACTATACAACCCATTTTAAACGTGTGCACTCAGTGGGCAAAATCTTAGCTCCATGAATACCAGTTTGACTTTTTACTGAAAATGGATGTGTGAATAGTTATATTCCATCAGAACTCTAAGTATCAAGGTCTTCCCCCATCCAGTCTTTCATTTCTAGGAAGTCAAACTCTAAAAGAACAACTCTTTATTTCTGTCTTTGATCATCTGTGTTTTAATTCAGTCACTAAGTCGTGTCCAACTCTTTGCGACCCCATGAACCACAGCATGCCAGGCTCCCCTATCCTTCACTATTTCCTGGAACTTGCTCAAGCTCTTGTCTGTTGTGTCGATGACGCCATCCAGCCATCTCATCCTCTGTCATTGCCTTCTCCTGCCCTCAGTCTTTCCCAGCATCAGGGTCTTTTCCAATGAGTCAGTCGGCTGTTTGCATCAGGTGGCCAAAACCACAAACAATTCTATGACTGATGAAGACAACATGTATATAAATTAAGTAATCAATTCTAAGAGATTGGGCCTGGCCTTAGACCAGGACTCTGGGGCTAGGATGGCTCAGTTCAAACTTACTCTCTGCTGCTTGTTATCCTGATGGCATGGATGAGAGCATAATTCACCTTCTCTGATTCCGTGACTGAATTTGCAAAATGATGACAGTGATCCCACTTCATGGAATTACAGCAAAGCAATTCAGTTATATGTTCTATAACTGAATATATACAGTTATATGACATCTAACTGAATATATACAGTCTTTTCCATCGTGGTGTGATTAAGTGAATTAATACCTGAAAAGCATGTAGGCATAAGTACCCACTAAATGTTATAATTGTCAGTCTCCAACCTCTGCTGTGTGTCAAACTCTCATGCTCTTTATAAGTGGGCCCTACTTGGCAGGTTGTTTATTATTTTATCCCCAAAATGTTTTTACATGTGAAGTCCTTTATCAACCTCAGAACACTTCACAGACCTGCATTCTATGTCGCATTCACCTTTTCGCACCCACCGGCTAGGTGATATGTAATCACACACAGGAAGCAGGTGTCTGTCGTGGGGAAAACCATGTCCTTGTGTGAACCCCAACGGCATTCGTGTACATTTAGCACAAGCAGTGTGAGGTGCCTGTCTTCCTGTCGGTTCACGGTGCTGACGAGGGGTGCATGTGCGTCCCCGTGAGAGCCTCTGGAGGGGCCACGGCCCTGCCCGAGGGAGCAGGGGTCCCGCCTTCACTTTGGCAGCGAGTCGTCATCATCTCCTGTGTGTTTCTTTTCTTTCTTTCTCTTTTAAACTTTTTTTATTGGAAGCTAATTGCTTTACAATATTGTACTGGTTTCTGCCAAGCATAACACGAGCCAACCACTCCCTGCGCATTTTTACCTGGGTTTACTGACGGTCAGCTTCATTATTTTCTCTCAGGTGTGTCTGGTGGCCTGAGATCAAGCCCTCATTGTCCCTCGTAGGGGCCAGAGACAGTCCTGAGCCGGTCCTTCGTCTGGGAGCTTTGCCGCCAGGGCTTTTAAAGCACACACATGACCCTGCGCTCACTCTTACAAGGCTTTCTGCCGCGTATGGCAATCCCTTTGCCCGCTCCCGGGCCCTCTGCCCCTGCCGCCCTACCGCCTGCCACGTGCCGTGGATCCTTCTTCCGTGGCTGCTTCCTTGTGTGACGCCCAGCCCCTCATCCACGGCATCTGCTGAGAACTGTATCTGTGCCGCTGATTGTGCGCACAATGCCTGGAGAAGCAAGATACTTGGTGGTTCGACCTGCAGGGTTTTTTGAGACAATCCTGAAAATGCTGTAAGGAGATGCAAAGAAAATGGATGATGCTGATTTTGCCCTCTGAGGCTGACACCAGGATGCCTGTTGTATCAGACAGCTACTGCGTCATAACAAATAGCCCCAGGGTGTTAGCTGTCATCACTGACAGGTGTTCATTTCTCATGCATCTGCTGATCTTGGCTGGGCGGGGAGGCTCTAGGCTGCACGTGGGCCTGGGTCTGCCCTGTATGTGTCTCATCCTCCCAGCCTGAGTGTAGACACTAGGAATGCCCTTCTCCCAGCAACACTTATGGCCCAGGGAGACAGTCCACACACACCCAGATGTCCAGCCCCAGCTTGTCTCTTGCCTGCAGACACCCTCACATACCATGTAGTTCCTATGTCTGAGTCCAAAATCATAGAACAGGGAGGACCCCCTGCCAGTGTGGGAGGAGCTGCAAACCCCTGGTGACGGGGAGAGAGGAAGGATCGGGCCAGCACAGCATCATTTGTTCCTGAAATGAGGGCATAGTTATCCTGAGCAGGAGGATTAAGAGGCAGAACCACCCTGAGGAGGGGTGTGAGCATCGCATGAGGAAGCGATGCATTTCTGGGACCTCCAGGCTGTGACTGCCATGGTAACTGGGCTGGGCAGAGGCCACTGATGGCTAACGAACTGGCCCACGGGCCCCACAGTGTGCAGGGCAGCCGGCAGGAGCCCGGCCAGCAGACAACATTGAGCAGGACCCAAGGGTTGGGCCCAGGAAGCTGGGGGCGGGGCAGGGGAACTGATGGACCCAGCGGTACTGTCTGCAGCAGATTGGCCTGAAAGCTGCCCACGGCTCAGATGTTCCTGCAGAGCAGACTCGCGCCCACTAGCTGTGGGACCCGAGGAGATTCTGCACGCTCTCGTTCTCACAGAAAAACTTGTCTTTACCCAGGAAGTTGGTGCTCAGAGGCCCAAGACCCTTATTACCTTGTCGTTATTGTTTTTATTATTATTATTGGAGTTTTGTTGATGAACAATGCTGTGTTAGCTTTGGGTGTATAGTGAAGTGGTTCAGTTATACAAACACATATGTATACACATACACACATCGTCTTTTTCAGGTTCTTTTCCGTTCAGGTTATAACAGAGCATTGACTAGAGTTCCCTGTGCTATGCAGTGGCTCCCTGTTGGTTATCTATTTTACATATAGTAGTGTGTGCGGAAGGGACTTCTCAGCTGGCACCAGTAGTAAAGAACCTGTCTGCCAATGCAGAAGACAAGAGACCTGGGTTCGATTCCTGGGTGGGGAAGATCCCCTGGAGGGGGATGGCATGGCAACCCACTCCAATTATTGCCTGGAGAATTCCATGGACAGCGGAGCCTGGTGGGCTACAGTCCATGGGATGTCATAAACTCGGGCACAACTAAGCAATGAACACCAACTAGGATCCCTATTTTACTCTTAGTCAAAGGGCTTTTCCCATGTCATTCAGGTGTCTGTCTGCCGGGAACGGTCCACACAGAAAGGTAGGCTGTGGTGCATGCACCCTGCCAGCAGCACCCACCCCCGGACAGGAGGCTCCCCCCTGAATGCTCTTGGGTCCTTCCTGGGTCGGGTCTTCTGGGAGGAAACTATTGTTGAATTTTTATCACTCAAGGATCCTTTCTCTGGGCTGGCATTTTCTATAAATGAAATGATAGCACCATATGACTCCTGATTTCTGCCTCTTTTACTCATTATAATACCTTTGAGATTCACTCTTGTTGGCTGTAATTTTTACCCATTTTTTTCCTCTAGTTTATATGAAGGGTTGTATGTTGTATGCATATACCATGATCTGTGTCTTTTCCAGTAAGTGGCTATTTTAGTTGCTAATGTTTGACAGTGTTGACTAAAAAAAATATAGTCACAACCTGAAAGTAGAGAGTTACTTTATATGGTGTGAATGTTTAGAACTCCAAGCCCAGGAGACTAAATCTCAGTATCTCTGAGAAAACTGCTCCAAGGAGGCAGAAGGGGGAGTCAGGCTGTATATAAGTTTGCAACAAAGGGAGCAGGCAGTTTGAACATTATAGATTAGATATCATTAAGAATTTTAGCATTCTGTGTGTGGGAAGGCACAAGCCTCTGGGCTCGCTGAATTCACTCCTTTCGTGTGAACCTCAGCCATCGGGGCCCATCCTGTCTCCTGTTCACCTTAAGGAGTGGCAGATGACAGCTTCTTATACCCCCAGCTCCTCAGCAGTCACCATGGGGGTGGGTGGCAGAATCTGCTGGATCGCAGTTTGGGGAGCCCTTGTTCACATCTGGAGGCCAGAGGTCACTGATGACTGTGACAACCCTGTTTACTGATGTGGCAGAAGGCGTTTTCATTTCACAAGCGGGAAGCTGCCGCATGCATTCTGCACTCGTCACCTTGGGGGCGTGTGTTCTGATTGCTCTCGAGTGGCCCCTGGGGGACGTCACACGGGGTGAGGGATGCAGGAGGGGCCCTTGGCTGGGCGTACTCACCAGCCTGCCTGCTTCTGGTCTGGGTCAGAAGGCCCCCCTCCCGGGCCCACCACGGGACCTCCTGTGAGGTTACTCTGCATTTTCCTGGTGACCAAGGAGGCCTAGGCATTTTCTCACATGCTTATTATTCATCTTGAATCATCTGTTCAATCTTTGCCCCATTTATATTAGATTATTTGTCTTTTCTTTTATTGATTTGCAGGGTTCATTGACATACCTTGAATCTTTGTCAGATGTATGTGTTAGGGACATTTTCTCCCTGTCTGGGGTTTGCCGGCTCACATTATTAACAGTATCTTTTGGTGAGTATAAGTTGTAAAATATATCAATAATGTGCAGTTTACCAGATATTTCTTTTTTGGGTAGGGTTTTCTGTGTCTATTCTAAAACTCCCTCTCTAACCTAATGTCACAAAGATAGTCTACAGTATCTTCTGTGAAGGCTACATATTTTTAGCTTTTTTGCTTAGATCTCTAGCTCAGGGGCTTCCCAGGTGGTGCTAATGGTAAAGAATCCACATGCAGTTCAGGAGAGGGGAGAGAAACAAGCCCAATTCCTGGGTCAGGAAGATCCCCTGGAGGAGGAAATGGCAACCCACTCCAGTATATTTGCCTGGAGACTCCCATGGACAGAGGAGCCTGACTGGCTATAGTTCATGGGGTCTCAAAGAGTTGGACATGACTGAGCATCTGAGAACAATCTATCTCAAATAAAGGTCTGTGTATGGTGTGAGTTAGGCTTTCTTTTTAAATTGGCATGTAGGTAGCCCATTGTTTAGAATCGTCCTTGAAAAGACTTTCCCTTTGTATTGAGTTGCTTTGGTGCCTTGTGAAATATCATTTGAGCATACATTTCTGTGTCTATTTATGAACAGTTTATTCTTTCTCCTCAATCTGTTTAATTATCCTTATTTGGATAGCATTCTGTCTAGATAAGCAGTTTTACAATTACTTTTCAAATAAGGTGACATTAGTCCTCCAAGTTTGTTTTTTGGAAGAGGGCTTTGGACATTTCAGGTTTTTTGAATTTTCATATACATTTTAGAACTAACATGTCAATTTCTACAAAAAACCTTCCTTCCTAGGATTTTGATAGAAATTGTTTTGAGTTCACAGATCAATTTGGGGAGAATTAACATGATAACATTAGTGAGTTCGCTAATCAATTAATGTGGTACATTTCTCTCTACTTAAGCATATTCTGTTTATTTTTCTCAGGAATGCCTTTTAGTTTTCAGTCTCTTGCACATCTTTTCCTAAATTTGTTTTTGATTATTTTATGTTTTAACATCTTTGCAAATGTCATTTAAAATCATTGTCTTCTGATCCTCCATGCTAGTCTATGGAAATTTCATTGATTTTGTATGTCACTTGCTGTATTTACTTATTATTTCTAGCAATTTCTTTCTATGGGTGTTTCAATTCCTTATACATGCACATTTCTGTCATGTGTGATTAAAAACAGTTTTACATTTTCTTTCCAATCTTTATTCCTATGTTTTCTTTACCTTTTTGGCATTGCCCAGGACCTCGAATATAGTGAAAAATAGCCGAGATGAGATTCTTTTCCATCTTAGAGTGATAGCATTCAATCTTGTATCACTAAGCATGTAGTTAACTACAGAAAAAAAAAATGCTGTTTACCAGTTAGAGAAGATTTTCTTTTAATCCCCATTTTCTGAGAGTTTTGCTACTTAATTGATGAAGTAGTTCACTGTAATAGAAAAGAACCTAATTTTCTTTGCCTAAAACCAGATAGTGTTACTGTAACTGAAAACTTTTGCTCTCAGGGTATAATGTTATTACAACATCTAAGTTATGAGCATTGTTTCTAGTATTAGTATTTTAAATAATCACTTCAAATTTGCAAGACACTTCATCCTTCTCTGCAAACACGCCCATATGTTATCCTGTCAGCACCTCTGACCACCTTGGGAGGCAGGAGCCTGGGGTGGTTGTGTTTGGAAGATAATTCTTTGTTTCTGTGATTGATTCCCTGAAGCCAGGAGGTGAGGAGGGCGGGACTCAGTCTGTTCATCTCCATTTCATACTCTGCAGCCCTGTTTCTGGAAGGATTACGAGAGGATTAAATAAAAACCCTTTGACTTTGAAAATTAAATCCACTCAGTTGCCTCTGCATGACTCTACCTGAGAATAAATAAGGAGATGGGAGTCAGAAGAGAAAAGCATCTGCCAGTGTCCATGAGACATGAGTGGACGTGAGCATCGCGTCTGGGCATGCTGTTGGCACCTGCAAAGATTTCTGAAGGCATCCTAAGGCACTGCTGTTCCTGGGAAGTCATTTTATATCATTCTCTAGAAACGAGGCACGTCTGGGAAAGCAGACTGTTCCAAGAGCAGATTATCATGTGAGGAAAGGGACCAGGTCCCTCAACTAATGATGAGAACAGTTGACCTACAGCTGGTGACACTCTCCTTACGACACACAACAGGAGTGAAGCTGTAGCAGAGAATGTGGCTGGGGGGAGGAGTCTTGGCACAGTGAGCAGAGCAAAGGAAACAGATTCAAGAGGAGGTGAGCGGACCCCAGAGCAACTTCTGGTGGCAGAGTCCTGTGTCCAGGTGATGGTCATGGGGGTTGGAACACAGACAGGCTCAAGTATTTCAGTATGTTGAAGCTTC
Source organism: Alces alces (assembly GCA_015832495.2). Lineage (NCBI taxonomy): Eukaryota > Metazoa > Chordata > Mammalia > Artiodactyla > Cervidae > Alces > Alces alces. The sequence goes on from JADEYB020000007.1 coordinate 35,952,182, forward strand.
TCAAGACTTCATACCTGTTGGAAAGGGAAGCATAAAACTCCGAATATTAATGAGAAGTCCATAAGCAGGGAAACTGACTACAAAACCAATACCTGCAGTGGGCATCCTTCCGAGTTACAGCCAAATCTGAAGAGCATGCATTTAGAATGGGTATGGTTTGTTATTACTTCCTATAAAAATGCTTCAGGCTTCATCATATTAAAATCAAGCATCCTCTGTTTAACTTCATTTGAGAGGTTTTTTTTCCCCCTTTAAGTCCATAAATGTCTGGTGGCTACTTGTTGTCATCTAATTCCCTTTGGTTGTCAGATTATTTGAATAATCTGTCAAATACTTTCTAAGTCACTAAAATCTGCTAGTTTGGAAAATAAACTAATTTTAATGGACATTCTACCAAATTTACAGAAGTAGCTTTCTAAAAATACAGAGTCGTTATATGAGTTATTAGAAGATACAAGCAAATTGGAATTGTACTTGTGTTTCTAGTCTAATATATACATGAAAAAATACTGAGGCAGACTATTTCCAAAGTGCTAAGTGCATCTCAGAAGTCTGCTCAAAATACGATGAGGAACCCAGGAGGTGGATATCAAAACCAAAAGCATTAGCAAGTTCGTAGCATTAGAGAAGGCACAAACACAACTGCTTGGAACTAGAGAAGCTTAAGTCAAATTTGCCACAGAAGAAAGTACAGCACAGTCACCATAATCAAAGTCAAGGGTTCACACATGTTTGTGTGCTGACACAGTACCATCAGAAGGTTAGTTAAGCTGGAGCAAGAAGACAGCCATCCAGATATGTCTGCAAAACCAGGGCTCAGGTGAGAATGGATTTAACACACCCGATGGAAAGTTATCCTTTTGTAGAGAATGTTGAGACCTGGTGGCTTGATGAATTACATGTATAACTTGAAAATTTGAGCAGACCTCTCTATTACCAGACAGAAAATGCGCAGAATCTGCAGCTGAAGTCTGATCCATTTTAATTCTCATCTGTTACCTGAGGCTTTGTTATATATCTTGACTTGATAGTTCAGGTGAGTAGGACAATGTAGCATAAACCTGGGTGTTGTATTAATGAAATAAGAAGTTATAGAGAAAAGATGTGGTTTAAAAATATTTATGATATTAAATACACGTAAAATTTTCTTTTGGGTTAAGACTCTGACAGGACCTTTTACTCTTGGTGTTTCCGTGTCTAATTTTTTGTTGTTGTTTTTGGATGGGCTATGTCAAACTTTTGCTCATTATTAGTAACACCTTAAAGTCTCCCAGAAGCCTGTCACTCAGCAGGCCTTACTCCAGCAGCCACGGTGACTGAGAGGCAGGCAAAGGCAGTCGTGGTATGGGGTATGGAATCTGGGAGGTGAGAATTGTGCTAGCGTTCATAAGGCTAGTAATTCAAGGCCAGAGAGCAACCAGAGTCTGTCTCCTAGTCCAGAACTTGACCTTTGCCCGTAAGACAGGATGCTGCAGAAAAGTCTACAGGTATCACGTGTTTTCTATTCAATTTCTAATTCTCCAGGAATGAGAACTTCATTCATTGCAACATCTTTTTCTTTTCTTTCTCCTCAAAGTATGTTTCAGGCTTCTTTCATTAGGAAAAAAAAAAAAATCTTTCTCCTACCCAATCATCAGTTCTAATAATCTCTCAGCCTTTCCTTTGCCGTGAGAACTGCTCAAAGGGGGCCTCTCTGTGAGTGGTTTTGCTCACCAGATCCAGCGCCTTACCTTTCTTTGAATTCCCTAAAATTTCTTCTACACTGCATTCACTTTCATCTCTTTATTCTTCCTTCACGCATTAACTCCTCAGCATTTAATGTAAGAGAAACTTGTGTAGCAAAAGCCCTTCTGAATAGGAAAGACATCTATGGCCATACCATCCTGAACACATCTGATCTTGTCTGAACAGGAAAGAAAGCATAGATATTTTCATTTGACCCATTAAAATGGTTGTTATAATTTGAAGTTTGTGAGCACCGGTTATTTTGTTTTCATGCTGAATTAATTCCAGAATCTCAAAATTCATTTTCATCCATTGATGGGCATTCTTTGGCATGGATTCAAACCTAACTTTTAGTGAGGTCACTATTGTAAACTGCAGCTTTGGTCCCCTTTGTGACCCTGAGCCATTGGCCAGCAGCTGGCGTCTCTGCCTCCACACACACTATCTCGTGGTCTGAAGCCAGTCCCTGCCTTTATGCTACCAGTTCCTTTTGACTGTCTCTCCTTTCTTCTTTCCTATTTCCTCCATCATTATTCTGTCCTCTCCATTTCTAGTTTCTCTAAAAATCCCCCCATTCTGTGTCCTTTCCTCCTGTGCTGTGAGTCCTCCTTTCCTCCTGTGCTGAGTCCTCCTTTCCTCCTGTGAGTCCTCCTTTCCTCCTGTGCCGAGTCCTCCTTTCCTCCTGTGAGTCCTCCTTTCCTCCTGTGCCGAGTCCTCCTTTCCTCCTGTGAGTCCTCCTTTCCTCCTGTGCTGAGTCCTCCTTTCCTCCTGTGAGTCCTCCTTTCCTCCTGTGCTGAGCCCTCCTTTCCTCCTGTGAGTCCTCCTTTCCTCCTGTGTGGTGAGTCCTCCTTTCCTCCTGTGTTGTGGGTCCTCACTGACTGTTTTCCTCCTGTGTGTGGGTCCTCACTGATGATTTTCCAAAACGTGGCTGGGCCTTGTGCCCTAGGAGCCCTGATGCCTTGGGTCTCGGGACTTCGAGCTCCCAGTGCCATGACGCACAGCTGGTTTGTATCCCTCTGCCAGATCTCCTTCTCCTTCTGTCGGCACAGTTAGCGTCCTGCACAGAGCAGGGGCATCTGTGCTGAGAGGGCACCCCCCCCCCCAGGAGCATCTTCCCATTGTCATCCTGTGTGGCCCCCGTGGAACCAGAAGGGGCGGAGCTCGGCTGTCGCAGTGAGGAGGGCGATTTTTTTTTTTTTTCTTAGGAGGGAGATTTTTAAACAGCGAGATGGGACACCCTTTAGTTTCGGTTCCCTTGGGCCATCGGGAATTTGACTAAAGAAGATCTACTTCCTTCCACATGGCCCTAAAATGTAAAATTGCATTCCTCCCATAAGAGAAACTGAATTCCCCACACAAAGCCAGGTTTACCAAATAAAATTGCATAAGTTAACAATTCTAACTTCAGCCAGGATGTTTATATAAACAAACAGGAATCTCTTCTGACTTGGCAATAATATCGTCCATATTTTACAATGTTCTCAGCAAATTTTAAGAGGTGGTCAATTTAATCAATTCTACTTTGCTTACAATGAGGCTTCAAATATGATGTAAAATCCTCAAAAGGGCCATTTCAAGAATTTTCCAGAACCCTTTCTATAGATACAGCATGTCCTTGGATGGAGCATGAAATGCATTTTGTGCCCAGATAATCACACCATAAATTCTGTTCACTAATAAAACTTCTGAAAAAGGTCCAAGTGAACGTTAAAGTAAGCAATGTGTTTTCCAGGAGAGCTTTCTGGAACAGAAGCCCTTGCGTCAGCTGAGTCTCCTGAGTGTGGGGCTCCAGTTAGGAAGGGGTCAGCCACTCTGAGGACTGCTAAGAGCAGGACCCAGTTGCCTCTGGAAACATGTGGCTCAGCCTGCCTCCTTCTTGGTTCCTGCCTGGATCTGATCTAAAGTAGCGCATCTGTCACTTTAGAAAGCAATATGAGTCATTGTCGTTTTGATCTCACGCCAGTTTCCCAGTTACAATTGGAGCCAACACCTTGTTAAGATAACCGTGTAACACAGGGGTGCATTTGATTTATGTATCTATCTATTTGCAATGAACTTGAACTTGGGCAAACTCCAGGAGTTGGTGAGGGACAGGGAGGCCTGGCGTACTGCAGTCCTTGGGGTCGCAAAGAGTCAGAGATGGCTGGGCAACTGAACAACACAACATTTGCTGGGCAAAATCTAGAATCTACAGAAAAGTACAGGGATTATCGGAAACAATCAGGATGACATTTTTAAGAAACTAGGTGGAGCTGTTGTAAGAAACACAGCGGCATTCATTATTTCTATGTATTAGTGGTGAACTGAAATTCGATTAGCATCTCCTGCGTGGACGTCAGCACCTGGAGTGGTGCCTAGTGAGACGCCTGTCCACCAGTGTGTGCCGAGCATGCTGAACAATGCAGCGGGACACTCGATGGAAACCAGTGCGCATCCTGATGTCGACCTGCTTCACACTCATAACTCTGCCAGTGAAGACTCTTAACTTACAGACCCTCCCCTCGAAAATATCCACCTCCAGGTAGTCAAAGTCACAGGGAATTTCATGGGGCTACATGGATGCCTCGGGAGGCAGGGGGCGGCCGACAGCTCAGGGTCCCCATGGCCCCTTCGGCCCAGATGCTCACAGACCACGTGCTGCCCTAAGGACCATGGCCATGGCCGGGGCAGCTCCTGGGCCTCCTCCACTGATGCTGAGGACCTGGAGTCTTCTCTGTCTCGGGGGCCAGGGTGCTTGCTATTAGGAACAGAAATGCAAGCCCTAGTTCAAGGGCCCCTGTCTTCCCTCCTCCCTCTTGTTCATTAAATGATGTAGAACACCTGTGAAATGCAGAACCACCCCGGGCTTTGCGATCATCCTACAGAACATCAACTTGGACTCATGGCCATACAGCCCCCAGCTTCCTTGTCCATCACCAGGAGGCTGAGGTCAGCCTGGCAGGAAGCTCCAGGCATGCTTCTGAGTGGGAGCAAGGGGGACCCACAGGTGACCTTCACCTGTGGATGTGGGCAGTGGTGCTGTGGTATAACCACAGCAGCATCTGCTGATACAGTCTGCAGATGAACAGGTCACGACAGTACACATGTGTGACTGTCCTCATGGTGCAAACGGACTTACTAGAGTAAGAGAAATCTAGGTGGGCCTATAACTAATAACGGCATCACTGTGAGTTATCTCACAATAGATTTATGGCATGCCTGTGATACGCCAGACATTTTAAGAGCTGGAGAAACAATGAAAGTGAGAGCTAGCATTTATGAGGTCGGGTCTTGGGCCACACTGTGTGTTGCACCTGTTTCATCTTGACAGCACCCCCTGTGTCATCACCTGGGTCAGGGGCCTTCCTGCTGAGGACCAGGCCCCTGCCTCTGGCCATGGCAGCGTGCTTCCAGAAGCACACTCCTTCCCAGCTTTGGGAAGCTTTCCCACCTGTTTGATGTTACCTTTACAGTCACAAAATTTCTGTCAACTGTAGTTATTTCATTTCAAAGCGGGTTAAGACATAATCTGTGGAATGTTACTTTCTAGGCAGAAAATTGCTCTAAAGATTGTATTTAAAATATATCTGTCCAATATATTGCTTGTTTTCTTTTCCCTTTTATGGAGAAATATGAAAGCAAAAGAGACCATTTTCAATCCCAAAAGACAGCTCAGGTGAGGAGAGCCTGTCCTGGGATAAAACCTTGACCTGCGGTCACCCTGGGTCCCAGGGTGTGGGCTTGTGTGGTGGGAGGTCTGTTCCTGATGACTGCCTTTGAGGCCGAGCTCAGAGATGCCCCACCCCAAGGACAGAGCTGGAAACAAGTGCCCACAATTGGAATTCTTTTCCAGGAGTGAGGGGGAGGCTTAGTTCGCTGGTGTGAATTCTTGATGCCAGGTATCTGGCAGAACAGGAACATTTAGAATGTCTTGTGCTGAGTGTTCTCTGGATTACATTTCAAATCTCGTGTGGATTTCTAGTGAGGGATAAAGTGTTCTTCACCTTTTATTTTATTTTACTCAAGTTCACTACCCTCTGAGAATCACTAAGCAGAATGGGCTCCTTTAATGCTTCTCAGACATTCTCTGTCTATTCGGGGCAGAAAATGGGTCTAAATCAGTGGTGGTTGTTTAGTTGCTCAGTCGTGTCCGACTCTTTCTGACCCCATGGCCTGTAGCCTGCCAGGCTCCTCTGTCCCTGGGATTCTCCAGGCAAGAATACTGGAGTGTTGCTATTTCCTTCTCCAGGGAATGCAGCTCATATAATAGAAGATAAGGCCAGATATATATCCATCAAAGGAAAGGAAGTCAGGGTCTTAGAGAGATATCTGCACCCTCATGTTTACTGTTAGGGTTATTCACAGTAACCAAGACTTAGAAGCAAGCTAACCATCCATCTCCTGATGAATGGATAAGGAAGATGTATATTACATACATAAGCTATATGGCATGAAGGGCAAGTGCTAGTTGCTCTGCTGCTACTGCTAAGTCACTTCAGTCATGTCTGACTCTACGACCCCATCCTTGGGATTCTCCAGGCAAGAACACTGGAGTGGGGTGTCATTTCCTACTCCAGAGGATCTTCCCAACCCAGGGATTGAAACCGCATCTCCTGCATTGCAGGCTGAGCCACCAGGTATTCCCTGGATCTAAGTTAGCTCACGTCTAAATGCAAAGAAGAAACTGAATCCATTAACATAGGAAGACAGAAGCCCCTGTGCATTGAAATGCTTGTTCTTGGAATTCTGAGTGTTTCGCTTTCCTGTGGATGAGCCTCAGAGCTCCCCCATGGCCCCCGTGGCGCTGCCGTGACTAGGAGCGCCTCTTCTTCCTCTTGACCGAGTTCTGGGCATGCAGCCTGTTTAGGAAACACTGCAGCGGAGCCTGCAGCCCTCTGCGGCTGATCACGCTCCAGACTTGGCCTCAGGCAGCCCTCGGGCAGGGCACGTCGGTGGGGGATGTTCTCCTGGGACCCACCTGGGGGGCCTCGGTTGCCCTGGACGGGGTGCCGGCCGGCCCTTCCCTCCCTCTGAGCATCCAGAGCAGAGGGCCGTGGCTGTGGCTGGGGTCCAGGTCCCGCCCCTGGCCTTGGGAGCCCAGGGACATCAGAGCCCCTGTGGAAGGTGTCCAGCCTGCTGGCCACAGCAGCGCGGGGACCCTCCTGGCCGGCCCCGCGTTCCCGGGCGCTCACCCCCGTCTCCTCCTCCCTGCAGCGTCCTCATGCGACCAGGAGCAGCAGTCGGCCCTGGAGGAGGCCCGGCAGCCCAAGAACGACAACGTGGTCATCCCCGAGTGCGCCCACGGCGGCCTCTACAAGCCGGTGCAGTGCCACCCGTCCACGGGCTACTGCTGGTGCGTCCTGGTGGACACCGGCCGCCCCATCCCCGGCACGTCCACCAGGTAAGCTCTGGGATGCAGGCCTCCCGCCCGCCGCGGCCCCGAGGCCCGAGGCCCGGCCTCCCTCTTGCTGCTCAGCGCGCGTTAGCGCCCGTGGGCGCAAGGCCGGGGAAGACCGTCCCCCTGACGGGACCGGAGCCGGATGTTTTAGGCAGGGTGTGCTCCCACCCTTGTTCACACAGCTGCGATCGTGGAGGATGGCTCTGACGTCCGGGCTGACTGGCCTCTTTAGGCCCCGGTTTTGGTGAAGGGGCCGGCTGCCCAGATGTCTGTAGTCCAAAGGTATCTGTGTCCTGAAATTACCGCTAAAAAAGAAAGAGTGCTGAGGTCAAGGGTTTGAAACAAAAACCAACCTATTCACTCATGTTTTGTGTGAGTTTAGAGCAAAGCAAGTCATTTCAGAACAGCACCAGGAGTAGACCTGCTCCCTGTTCCTGGGAGTGGTGTACATGTGAGTGATGGTGTTTTTGCAGCTGTTGGTTATATGACTCGACCTTTGATGTCTCATAGATTGGTATAGAAATAGTTTCTATGTGTTAGTTGCTCAGCCATGTCTGAGTCTTGCGACACCATGGACTATAGCCTGCCAGGTTCCTCTGTCCATAGGATTTTCCAGGCAAGAACACTGGAGAGGGTTGCCGTTCCCTTCTCCAGGGGATCTTCCTGACCCAGGGATTAAACCTGGGTCTCCTGCATTGAAGGAAGATTCTTTATTCTCTGAGCCACCAGGGAAGCCCATAAAAATAGCTCCTACATACAGGGAAATAGTATGTCTCACATGTGACCCAGTTTAAGCTCTGGTTGCCTCTGCAGCCCTGAGGCATGAGCACTCTGATGTATCCTAAGGCACTTCCCCAGTTTCTCAAGTGTGACTGCCATGTGTGTGGACGGGGAAACACCACACAGATTCCGGGAGCTGGAGGGATGGTGAGCAGCTGCTGTCTCCTGATGGAAAGGTCCAGGCACACCTGGAGCCCCATCTGGTTCATCAGAGAGACCAGGCTCCGTGGGGGCCCTGCCATGGGGATGGGGACCCCGGGCCGCTGGGCAGGAGGCCTGTGCCACACACAGCTGGCCCCTGCAAGGGTGTCCAAGACAGGTGCCAGGGTTCCTTCCACGGCAGTTGTAGGAGATGGTTTCAAACCTGAAGAGAACACACATCTTCCCACGGTTTTGTGTGTGAAATCGCTTCTTTGATTCCCGAGCATGTGTGTGTTGCAGGGAGAGCTCTTTTCTGAGAAACCTGTCTTGGGGAGTGATGTTTCCATACGCTTCACACCCTGGCTTGTGGACGGTGCATTAAGTTGGGGGGTTTGTTCCCCAGGCTGGGCTGCATGGGCCGCTGGAAGTTCCCTTAGCGTCGGCCAATGGACTCCTGACCCTATCAAGGCCAGGCCTGTGCAGATGGGCCCAGAGGGTGAGGTCAGCTTCAGCACGTCGTCCCTCAGAACCTGTGAACACTTACCTTACGATTGGACAGGAAACACCAGAGACCAACCCCCCGCCCCCGCATCCATCCTGATTTCATTCTGCCCAGATATTATCAGAACCCAGCGCCACATTCTCTTTCCCCTATTTTTGCCTGCAGGAGCGAGGGACTCCCTCTTCTTTGAATTTCAAGAAGCAGACTTAAATTAGATCCTGGCGGGGAGATGCTTCAGATTTGAGGTGTGGATTTTCTCCCATTTGTGCATTCATTCATTTACTCTCCCCGACGTTGGCTGTCATGACCTGCCACCGTCAGGATTGAGGCGGTGACATGACTGAGCAGAGGAGGGTCCCATGCAGGCTCCGTGTCCTGCTGGGGGCGTCAGCACCCACAAGTCCCCGTGGGGCTCCTTCCGTGATGGCCACGGTGCTCCACAGGGCCTGCCCGCCTGTTTTCTGTCCCCTCCTCTCTCCATCTTCAATTCACCAGCTCTCTCTGCATCTCACTTCCATCCTGGCTTCCAGCAGCATCAAGTGGCCCTGACAACACCGTGTGGCTTTTCTTGACCCCTTAGGAGGCCTTCCCTGTGGTTCCTCGGTGTACCTCCCCTCACTCTGCCTGGCCAGACCAGGCCCCCGCACTCAGCACCCAGGGCCACACAGCGCGGGTTGTACTTGTGACAGAGTTCAGCGCAGAAGGGGTGTGACCCCTTAGACCTCTGAGAGACGCCCCTCCCTGTATTACCCCTTAAAGCACTGAGAGACGCCCCCTCCCTGTATCACCCCTTAAACCTCTGAGAGACACCCCCTCCCTGTATCACCCCTTAAAGCACTGAGACGCCCCCTCCCTGTATCACCCCTTAAACCTCTGAGAGACGCCCCTCCCTGTATCACCCCTTGAAGCACTGAGAGACGCCCCTCCCTGTATCACCCCTTAAACCTCTGAGAAACGCCTCCTCCCTGTATCCATTCACTTTCTCGTCACCAGACATTTGAATCTCTCGATGATGCAGGTGCCACCCTAGGGGCTGGGGACATACAGGGGACAAAAGAGACCAAAATGTGGGCTTCACGGAGCCTCTGTTCTGATGGAGGGAAAGAGACGGTAAGCAGAACAGTTGAGCAGATGAGCTGAATGTGAGCAATGTGCTGGCCCACAACAGCTGTGCTGGAAGAAAACACAGGAAATGGAGAGAGGGCATGTTGGGGTGTAACTTCCATGGAGTGGCTGGGGTCTCCCCAAAATGCTGACGTCAGAGTCAGGTCCTGAGGAGTTGAGGAGAAAGCTGATGCTGTCTTTGGGGTAAAGCAGCAGCCTGGAGGGGGTGAATGTGGCCCCCACATTGCAGGTCTCAGAGCCAGGATCGAGTTCCGTTTTGGCCACAAGAGGGACTGTATCGATTAGGAAGTTCTTCATTTCTAGTAGCGATAAGTCTTACAAATGGGTGTAAACAGCGAGGGACAGTGTAAACTAAAGAAGAGGTGCAGAGTCGGAGTAATCTTTCAGTGGGTGCTGTGACTTGCTGACACCACCAAGGACATGGACTCTCCTAAAACTTTCCTCTCGCGTCCTCATTGTGTTGTGACTGCCCTTAGACAGACGCCCCTCATGGTCACAAGATGGCTTCAGGGATCCGGGCATCTCATTCAGACACCACAGTCTCAGAGGACACACAGCCCATCTCTCTCAGGAGCCAAATTACCTTTCCTAAAAGTCCACTAGCTGATTTAATTCATGGATTATTGGCCATAATTGGATCATATGACTATGGTTAAACCCATCACTAGCAAGAAAAATGGATTTGGGTTAAACTAATTTCTAGGGAGTCTTGCATGCTGGGAAGTCAGTCAAAATCATCAACTTTAAGGCATATCTGATCCTATGTGTGAGCGTCCCCAGCCCTCTCAGCCCTGCTTCTCCTGTGAAGGGCAGCAGGGTTACAGAAAGCCTTCTGTATTACTATTTAAATACTGTCAGTTGCATAAATGCTATTTTCTTGTGGCTTTCTGACATAAGCCGTTCCAGGGAGATTAGTTGTGATTTATTTTGGGGTAGACAGTTCACATCCCCCTCCCACCAGTCATTCTCTGTATTTTCTAATGGGGAAGAATAATTTAAAAATCAAACAGTAAGAAGCCATAAAGTGCACTGTCTTTATAAGCTAGTTCTTTCCTTGTGTCATCCTGCCAGGTAACTACATTACAAAGGACACATTTTGTTACAGGCCTGTGCCAAGGACAGTAAACACACAGAGCGGAGAGAAGCTACAGGGCAGGATTTCTAGATGGGATGGTCATCAGGGAGAACCATGAATCCGACCAGGCTCTGATGCATCTCCTGGCCCCTCCGCCTTTTTGAGTGAAAACTGACCTCTTGGCTGAGATGTCCAGATCCCGGCAGGCAGAAGCCCGAGGCCCCATGAGCTGGATCCCGAGCCCCTGTGAGCTGTATCCCGGGCCCCCGTGAGCTGGATCCTGGGCCTCCATGTGAGCCCAGGCTGCACATGGTGTTATAAGATCTGGGAGGAAGGGTGGGTTCCCACCTGGTCACTGACTGATGGTGGGGAGAGCTGGCGTGAGCTATCAGGTTAAGCATGGAGCAGGCTGACTGCCAGCTGCTACATTAGCACCCAGAACCAAGGGATTTCTCTTCCACTTTCTTGACAGATGATGAGGGTTTGTCCACCTGGCATCTGGCTGACGGTGGTTCTTACATGCCCAAGGTCCCCTGTTCCAGGCCCGCAGGCCCACACGTCTCACTGGCTGTGTGAACATGAAATTGAATTTCTCCCTGGCAGACAGCCTGGGATCTGATGGGCAACCAGACAATCAAGAGATGTTCTTCTTTTACATAAAATAAGTAAAATAAACACCATTGAAAAGGGTGGTTATGGATGTCAACACAACTTAAAAGGTTTTATCTGAGTCTTCAAAGGCATTGATTCTATTTCTTGAGATTGTCATTTCTGCAAATTAAAAGATGTTTGTTCCTTAGAAGAAGAGCTATGACAAACAGCATATTAAAAAGCAGAGACATTACTTTGCTGCCAAAGGTCCCTATGGACAAAGCTATGGTTTTTCCAGTAGTCAGGTATGGATGTGAGAGTTGGACTATAAAGAAAGCCGAGTGCTGAAGAATTGATGCTTTTGAACTGTGGTTTTGGAGAAGACTCTAGAGAGTCCCTTGGACAGAGAGGAGATCAAACCAGTGAATCCTAAAGGAAATCAACCCTGAATATTCATTGGAAGGGCTGATGCTGAAGCTGAAGCTCCAGTACTTCGGCCACCTGATGAGAACTGACTCATTGGAAAAGACCCTGATGCTGGGAAAGATTGAAGGCAGGAGGCGAAGGGGATGATGGAGGATGAGATGGTTGGATGGTATTACCAACTCTATGGACATGAGTTTGAGTAAACTCCGGGAGTTGGTGATGGACAGGGAGGCCTGGCCTGCTGCAGTTCATGGGGTTGCCAAGAGTTGGAGATGACTGAGCAGTATTCTTCTAAAAGGAGTGGAATGCTGCCCTTTAAACATACATGTTTTAATATAGGCACAAGTGCTAGGATTCTTAAGCCCTCCTGCCCAAATTTGGAGCAAAACCAGGATGACTGTGCAGTATGACTAGTTCCCAGGCTGCTTCGAGGTTCAAGACTGAGAATGGAGTTGGCAGTGATCTGGTTTCTTATCATCGTGTGTTGGCTCTGAGCCTTTCACAGGCTGGACACGGTTTGTATTAAAAGTCAACTTCCTAACATACAGAGCAGCCCGTGCCCTAGATTCTCGCAGGCGAGACGTCCCGGGAGTGGGTGCCGGTCCACCTCCCCGGGAGTCCCGGCCCCAGCTCTGCCTGCTCAGTCAGGAGCTGGGACCTGGCGTGTGCTTCTTTCCCCGGAGCTGACATTTCACGGGCTGCTGGCTGTGAAGGTGTCAGCTCTATCGTGGGTACCAATGCCAACTTCCCAAGCCTCACAGAAAGTTCTTTCTTGAATGTTCCCCTGGTGAATTTCTGGCTCCCCACCTACCTGTCACAGCCCCAGGTAGGCGAGGGGGCACCAGGTGGGTAACAGGTCCCTTCACCCCCGTTCACTTTCCTGTGATGTGACCTCAATGCCAACCGCACTGAACCCCACTGCATTTCAAAGAACGTGTGTTAATGGCTTTTGGTGACAATGTGATAGTGTAACTGTTTTCCAAAGGTGTCGGGAATGCTTTAATTTCAAAAACAACTTTTTGGGCATATTAAGTTTGCATGAGTGGGGTGTTAGGTTTTCTGGTGTCAAAGAGGCCACTCAGAGTCTGAGGGCTGGAGGAGGCTGTGGGGCCCTGCCTCTGTTTCAGCCGGGCTGGACACGACCCTCACGGCCAGCCGGCTCCCTGGGCCCCAGGCAGGGCCTCTGAGAAGCTCTCCCTTTGGAGAGAAGCCTCATTCTTTCATTTTCTTGGGTGGGAGGACAAGGAATATGGAAAATAAGAGTGAGAAATATCCCTGTGAAGTGAGCATGATCTCGTATCTCCTTCTGAGAGCTTGGAAAGGAAACTGGGCTGCAGGAGGGGCTGAGGACTGAGGGGGTCTTGTTGACTCCCCGAGAGTCAGTGGCCCCCAGAACCCGACTATCCCACCCCCGCACACCCCAGTCTGACTCTGACTTGTTCACATTTTCCGGGAATCCTTCCTGACCCCTGTGGCTGCCTCAGATGCCTGGAGGACAGGTTCTCACAGGTGCCCTCAGGGACTGTCAGCGTCCCCATGAGCTGGCTGGCCTGGGTCTGCCCTTGCCTCCCCCTCAGGGGTGTTTATGAAGAGCCTGGAGGGATGCTCTGCGGGGGATGCTTGGGGGATGCTCACGAGCTGTCCACCTGGGCAGGTCAGTCCAGAGTCGTGGTGCTTTCTGGGGTCCCCGGAGTGCCTGCTCCCTGATGTGAAGTAACCCGCAGCCACCCTGTCCGCCTGCCTGACGCCAGGGCCCCCAGTTCCTGTCGGTTCCGAGGGGCTGGACCAGAGCTCTTTCTTTTACTGTTTGAACACGGAGGGAGGCAACCTTTTGCAGCTTCGTGAGCGAGGCTGGGGACATGCTGGCCCTTGAGTGATGCATCTGTCTGGAGTCCTGAGGTTCTCTCTGCGGCTCTGCTCTCTCCAGGGTGGGGGTGCATGGCTGCGCCCCCCACCCCCACTTTAGTGCCAGTGCTGGCATTTCTGCCTCCTCTGACCCCTCCCTGCCTGGTCCTGGGTGGGGGCGTCACTTGCACAGGATGTGTTGCAGAGACTGGATGGAGAGACAGAGCGCGAGGTGTCACACGTGTCCTTACTACTGTGAAGAAGATGTTAAGTTGTTGCAGGGTCACCAAAGGTCCATCCCAGACACTGCAACGTGATGGCCGGACGCCCTGTGTGTTCCAGGGCCCAGGAAGCCTGATGTGTGAGTGAGCAGCAACCCGAGGCAAGTCCGCTCAAACCAGCTGGTCTCTCTCCTCCCCTCCTCCCAGGTACGAGCAGCCAAAATGCGACAACACAGCCAGAGCTCATCCGGCCAGAACGCGGGACCTGTACAAGAGCCGCCAGCTCCAAGGTGAGTGGGCCTGGGGCTGGGCCGGGCTCAACGGCTGCCGCTCTGCGCTTTCCTGTAGGTCTGGGGGGGAAGGCGCTCAAGCAAGTTTGGTTGTGAAGAATGATCTCAAATTAAGAGAGGCAGTGAGTTTAACCTTGTAACTATTACAAATAGCATTCACTGAAATGTTTTATGGCTGTTCTCTTTCATCAAAAAGCCTGTGAGTGTCTATGGGACACCAAGAAGAATAACATCAATTGTTAAATTGAAGTCCCACCTGGACGGGGGTCTTCCAGGTGTCAAGGTGCCCTTGGACTTGGCCGAGGGGCATGGCCTCCTGGCTGGGTTGCTGCCATGCAGTTCATCTGATGAGATCGTGGAATGAGAGACCCAACTCCTGCTTCAGGGGTGGGTTCAGTGGCATTGGTAGGATGCTGCGAAGTTGGTTGCTGTTTTGTTTCATTTCCATCTTCTTTTTTCCCCCTTTAAATGCCTCCAGATTGTCTGTCCGGTCAAAGCCTCAGAGACCATGAAAATATTTTCTCCGGCACCTTTCCTTTTGGGTGCGTGCTGGATCTGGGTCTTACACAGGGTCTGGATAGCTTGCTGTTTAGAAAAATTCTGTGATCTTTGCTTGATGTGTACTATCATTGAATCCATAAGGAGGGTTTTAGATTCTGAGAGTCAGAGATGTTTCTCTGCCTGTGAGCAGAGGCAGAGAAGATGGGAGGGTCATCTGCCCACCTCTGTACCCTGCCACCGACGCCTGGAACAACGGCGCTGGACGCAGAGGAAGCGGGGAGGCGGGGCCCGGTCTGCTCCGTGCCAGAGCCGCCCCCGGCTGCCGGTGCTGACTCCGAGCCGCTGGGCTCAGGCCTGCGCCGCTCCCACCTCACACCTTCCTTCCAGTGTGGGTGCAGGGACCTCTGACATCGCGGCTCTGGGTGAGTGGTCGCTGGGGTGCGCGTTCCTGAACCAGGAAGCCTTCTGGATCTTGGGGTGGGGGAGGGGAGGACGGCGAGAAAGGCCAGGAAAGAGAGACCCTGAAGGTTAAAATGCAAACAGACTTGTTCTTCAAGTGATCCCCGGAGTGACGCCTTATGTATATGTGTCTTGGCCTTAGGAGGAGCGCGCACTGGTGTCTGAAATCTGGTTTAGCACTAGTGGATGGCATGTTTTCTTAAGAGGGAAGAGTGAATTTAGCACATTCATCATGTGACTGTTCGCCCTTTGGCCTGTCTTAGCCACACCGCTGAAACTTCAGGCCATCTGCTCTTTGTCTCCGAGGTGCTCATTTTTCTTTTCCATAATCTGAAACTGCCTTCCTTCTATCTCAAGCTGTGTATGTTTTTTGCCCTTATAATGTCAATGCCCTTAATGAATGTGCGGTCAAGCTCTGGTCTTCATTAGTTAGAGACCTAGACCTTCCTTAGTTCACAGCACAGACAGCACATGCCCCTCCCGTCCCCTCTTGGGGGCTGTGCCTGGGGACTCTGGTACCTGGAACCGGGCTGGACTCCGGGTTGAAAGGCTGGAGTGGTCATTGGTCCTCTGGGGACCGCTGACGCTTAATATCGGGAAGCACCGCGTGACATCACTGCGGGCTTGTGCGGGTCAGACGGGCCACCTAGGGAAAGGACACCTAGCCCTTCAGGGAGAACCGCGGGAGGGGTGCTCATCAGAGCTGTGGACACCACACCCGCCTGTCGAAAGGAGGCGGGTGGGCAGGCTGCCACCACAAAGGTGCCCTCCCAGGCCTGCCCTGAAGCCCCAGTCCTGGGCACGCAAGCCCTTTTACGCAAATTCTGAAAAGGTCAGCTTATTTTGCAATTGTGGATGTTTGGGAGCACCATTCATGACCACTTAATCATTTTGCTTTTTTGAAGATAATTATCCTTATTAGGGAAAAACAAGTAGGTCTTAAAATAACTCCTGGATGGAGGCTGTTCTTGTCAAGAGGGGAAGACGGTATCCAAAATAACACAGCACCATGGTGGGCAGGCAGACACTTCTAAGTCCAGTGCTGATGCGTTTTCTTCTTAAAAGGCATGGTTTTCATTTTAAGCAGCTTTATCAAGTTTCAGCCAGTAAGGGTCACTCACTTTCCCAGCCAGGCTGATAGTCCTCACACAGCTCACTTGTTAGGGGGGTTGCCGACTGCCAAGTGCTCGCCACACGCCGTGTAGGAGAGAGCGTGGACTCCAGGCTCACACTAACTGCGGGAAAGTGGTCACTTAATCTTGGGGGGCCAGTGCTTGGTCCTGTGGGGGCACCACGGTCCAGCCTGAGGGGTCAGTTCCTGAGAACTGGGTCGTGGTTTCGACTCTCAGCGGTTATTCTTCGATCCTGTAACGTCCCTCACACGACTGCCTGTCATACCTGAGAGGAGTCCAACTCTCACGTGAGAGACTTCCCGCGAAGGTGTTAGACCACACCTTTCCCTGCAGGTCTATCCTGCCTGGTCTGCACTGGCGGCTCTTCATCTTGGTGGTGTTTGGAATAACCTGTCTGCCTGGCTCCTGGCCAGCCCGTGCCCCTCACCCTCTCCCGCTCTTCGGGGCTCTGCCGATCACCTGCTCACAGCCACGGGGAGTCTCTGAGCCCAGGACGCTGCCCATCAGCCCTCCTGTGGGCCTGGCTATCTGTGCAGCACCTGGCTCCCCGGCGAGACCGCTGCCCTCTGATGCCCCCGATGTGTGTTCCCACGGCGTCCAGGGCATCCAGTGCTGTTTTGCAGGCATTGAGTTGCAGGCTCCATCCTGTGCCCCACATGGTCCTCCTGAGATGGGGGCTGAACCCCAGGATGCACCCCCCAGCCAGCACACCTCCCTGGGCACCTTGAAAAGAGTTTGCAAATTAAGTCCGCTAGGCGGGTTTCTCTTCTTTTGTTGGTGTTGTTTAATCACTAAGTCATGTCTGACTCTTTGCAGCCTCGTGGACTATAGCCTACCAGGCTCCTCTGTCCTTGGGATTTCCCAGTCAGGAACACTGACCTGGGCTGCCATTTCCTTCTCAGGGCATCTTGCTGACCCAGGGATTGAACCCACATCTCCTGCATTGGCAGGCGGAGTCAATACCTCTGAGCCACCTGGGAAGCCCTTTCTTTTCTTATTCTGAGACTTTTGACTCTTCTGTATTGAGAGACACTGGAAGACTTCTATGTACCCAGTGGTCTTGCTGACTTTAAGGCACAGAGTATGTCTTCAATGAGTGAGGTTTCTAGTGTGGAGGGGTTGACCTCATAGATGGAGCTCATTGTTCTGATTCAACCTCAGACTCTCTGTCCAGGAGGAGAACTCACCTGTCTTCTCTCCTTGGCAGAGACACACACCCAGACATGACAGCTAAAGGCCACTGGATGCCACTCACACACCCACTGCAGAGATATAGGCAGAGGCCTCAGTGGGCAGAGAGGTGCCTGCTTTTGGCTCCTGGAAAGCACTCAGCTTCAGACCTGGGTCCCCCATCCTCAGACCTGGTTTCCCCATCTGTGTTGAGGAACCAGCCCCTGGAGGCAGGTGGGGGGAAAGATAGATGAAGGAGATTTTGTTATAAAAAAATCAAAATAAGTTACTTTGTAGCTTAGAGCCTATGACTTTCTCTAACTGGTGCTGATCAGACCGTTTGTGTCTTTTACATTTAAACACGTTTTGTTTGGCTTATTGTCTCTCTGAGATAATTTTAACAGGCTCATCAGGCTTCTATTCTCCTCTGGCTTTTTGCTTCGTTGAATCTCTTCTGATGGGCAGTTGCTGGTTTCGTTAGTTATCATTATGGTGCAACGCAGTCAAGTCTTTATAGGCAATCGACGAGAAAGAGCTCAGAGCTGGAGGGCAGTTCGAGAGAGCTCTGAGGGCAGGTGAGTCCGGGGAGGACCTCGCTCCCCGCCCTGCCTCTCTTTCCTCCATCCATTCAGGGCCACTCTGCTGGGCCACTCAGGGGCTTCAGGCCAGAGGATGGTGAGTGACTGAGAAGGTTTTCTGGTGCCTGAAAGTGGCCTCCTCACGTTCCCAGTTCATCCCCCAAGCCAGAGCCATGCGCTGCCCCCCAACTCAGTGCTGGCACCCAGGTCAGCCCAGCAGAGACCACAGCCCCTCCTAACCCGAAAGGCATGCTGAAGCTGAGCGAGGCCACCGCACAGAACCTGCGCGAGTCAGCGGCCACAGAAGCCTCTTTTCTCATGGCCTCAGCGATCAGAGGGACAGCAGAGCTTCACTTCTATTGCTGTTGTCCACTCACTCAGTCCTGTCCGACTCTTTGTGACCCCAAGGACTGCAGCACACCAGGCCTCCCTGTCCATCACCAGCTCCCAGAGCTTACTCAAACTCATGTCCACTGAGTCGGTGATGCATCCAACCATCTCATCCTCTGTCGTCCCCTTCTCCTCCTGCCTTCAATCTTTCCCAGCATCAGGGTCTTTTCCAATGAGTCAGTTCTTCACATCAGGTGGCCAAAATATTGGCGTTTCAGCTTCAGCATTAGTCCTTCCAATGAATATTCAGGACTGATTTATTTTAGGATTGACTGTTGGATGAGAAACCCTCAAAGCACCACCTGAATTTCTCAAGCAATATTTTAGCAGATTCTAAACGTTTTCAAAATTTTCATTACCTGAGGCAGCATAAAATAACCCTTACCTCGGCCTAACACACTTTCCCAGAGGTAACTCATCCTGATTGGCACCTGTGCTGAGCTTGCCAGGCTCTCAGGGAGCAGGGCTCACTCTCCCCCCAGGCTGACTGGGCCTTTGGGGCTCTTCTGCAGACAATAGACAGACGGTGCTAGTGTTCCAGCCCCTGGAAATGCCAGCTTCAAGCGCCAACTCCACAGCCTGGCTCTGCTTTAGCTGCGTTGGGATGGAACATTCTGTCTGAGGGCCCCGCAGATGCTCTGTACCCAAAGTGGGCCCTCCCTGGGGCTGTCCACTCCTGGGCCCACCTCTGGGAGGCTCCCGGCCATCTGCCTCCCTGGGCTGGGCCGGGACGAAGCTGCATGAAGGTGAGGGCAGGCGTGCCATGCTCAGCAGAGGCATTTAAACAATGTTTTGCTCTTAGGAGCTCTTTGATGACTTTACAGCTAAGCATCATTGCTGGTTCACTCTGTCCAAGCGTGGGTCGAATTTTGGACATGGACGGGACTGTTCTGAGCAGCCTGGCACAGGGACTGAGCCCCATTAGTTTATGTTTTGACCAGTTGATGGTTGATGAGTTGACCGGTTGAGGTTGATGACTAAATATGAAATTTAAAATATCAACTTTGTAGCTGAATAAGATGACTAATCTTTTAGAAAAAAATTACATTTTGTAGAAAGTATGACAAAGAAATGGACTGTTAAGTCCAATTTTATTGAGGAAAGGATGTTGCAAATACAAACTCACTTGAAAGCACACAAGTCATTTCCACCCTAAGGATTCATGACACAGGAATCCGGAGATGGGGGAGCAGGGCTCCATCTCAGATGTGACACTGGGTCACTCATGAGGAACTGGGAAAGACCTGATCAGACACGAGGGGTTGAGTGTGAAATGAATGCTTTACTCACTGTTTCTTAAAATAAAGACTGGAGATCAGATGCTGGGATGAGCAGAAGGCACCCAAAAGTCAAGAAATGGGGAGCAACAGTTGTGCACCACTTGGCAGAAGTCTTAGTGAGATTTTATTAGAATATTTAGCTCCATTGATATATTTCTCCGGTTTTTTTTTTAAGAGAATGAGGAGAAATTGGAGGAGGCTTGGAGGAAATTGCAGTGATTACTCATCCACAATAGAACCAGAACAAATAAAGACAAGATGAGGAAGCAAAGACGTGTTTTTAACGTGTGGAGGAAAGAACAATAAAGGTCACTGCAAATGTTAAGTGACTTACAAGATGGTCAGGCACTTTTTCCATTTATTAAGCCTTTGGCAGCGAATCGAGAAAAGTAAGTGTAGAGGTTATTTCTTGATTCTGCTGAATAAACCCTGAGGAACGTCTGTCCTTAAGCTTCAGGTTGTACCTGCCCTGGGTTTGGGGGTGAGAGGTCTGACCTGGCGAAAATCTTCAATGTTGGGTAACAGTGTGGTTTAAAAGGGGAAGGCAAGTGGAGAGACTGCTTTCTTCTTTCCATAGTCCTTCAAGTGCCGTCTCTGACTCACTCACTAATGCGGTCTGCACGCCCGTCCTGTGCCCACCGTGGGCGGGTGGGCTGCTGCTCTTGACTTGGAATTCTCTCAGCTGTTGCCAGGTGCAGCTCTAAGCAGATTTCCCCAGGCAGGCTCTAAGCAGATTTCTGAGCCCCATCCACACCAGCAGCAGGAGCCTCCTGGGGCTCCTGGGCCGGCCAGGTGTCCCCCTCATCGTGTGAGCTGTTGTCACTGGATCAGGTCCCCGGAAGGCGGCCCAGCTGGCTTTAGCCCACCCAAACTTCCTGCTTCCCCACCATGAAATGCACATCTCAACCTGAGAGAAGCATCCATTCCAAACCAGGTGTGTGCTTCTAGAAGTCCATGAGGGCTGTGGGAGAAGCTGCTCTCCACCCCCTCATCGCCGGGAGCAGCCTGCGAGCTGCCAGGGGCGGTGTGTCCAGAGACACAAGGGCCTGGGGTTCCACTACAGCTAATCCACCCATTTACCTCTTAACCAAGAAAGTGGGCAGGTTCTGCTACTCAGCCTATTCTCTGAATATCTGAGAAAGTGTTTTCTTGGCCATGGACTGAGTGGCTGCACCTGACTCAGTGTCTCCATCATGGGCATCTTCGTGAGCTTTGCGCAGGGGCTCCCGCTGTGGGTCTCGCCCTGGGCCTGCCTGGAGCTGGGCCTGCTGGTTACTAAGGCGCTTCTTGCATCGCACCCGCTTCCAGTGTTGGGGAGCCACGTGGACGTCCAGAGAACAGGGTCATTGTCGGGGCGGGGTGTCAGCAAATGAGGCCTTGGGGCTGGGGAAAGTGAAAGTGAGTCAGTCAGTTGTGTCTGGCCCTTTGTGACCCCAGGGACTACACAGTCCACGGCATTCTCCAGGCTAGAGTACTGGCGTGGGTACCCTCTCCCTTCTCCAGGGGATCTTCCCAACCCAGGAATCGAACCCAGGTCTCCCGCATTGAGGCCGATTCTTTACCAGCGGAGCCACTGGGAAAAGGTGAGAAAAGAACCAGATGTGGAAATGGGAGACTGATGCGGCGCTGCAGACAGCACAGCGATAGCAGATGAGGGACACCCGGGCGAGCGCACGGCCCTGAGCGCGGGGCGTCGTGCACGACGCACGAAACACGGAACATGCGGCGAGACAGCGAGACGGACGCAGTGAAGGAGGGTTGGTGGGTGAAGTTAACTCACCAGTGTTAGAAAAAAGGTAGGCTAGCTTGTTTTAAAGTCTTGAGTTAGGTGGACCTGTCACCTGACTCGAAAGATGGAAGGGAGGAAAGCTTACGGTGGGGGTCATGGCAAACACCCCGCTCCGGCATTACACGCCCAGAGCTGTTTCAGAGGAAATCTCACTTGTGCTGCTTTCACTGTTTCCTTTAAAACCATATGTGTTTCTAACGTCTAAATAGCCAATTTAATAACATTCTTTAAGACGGCAGGGAGAACTAACGCTGGTTATTTTAGCGTAGTAAAGTCTTGCTTCTGTCACTTTGGGAGTTATGACTATGCTGAAGAGAGAGGAAGAGGAGTTTAGATCTGTATTAATCGTGAAAAAGCATCTGCCAGACAAATTAATAGTGTTAGTTGTGTTTCACAGACAGTTTAAATAACTCAAGAGGACAAACTGTTCTCAAACACCATCAAATATGTTAAATTTGTGGCTAAACAATTATCCTATGAAAAATAATTCCTATCTCTTTATTACAGCATTTTGTCTCAAATAACCATTTTACAAACCTCTCAAGTACAGTATATACTTGAAAGAATAATAAAATTGACTTTAATTGGCCTGAACTCCCTTTTATTGGGTTGGCCAAAAAGTTCATTCCATTTTTTTCCCACAACATCTTACGGAAAAACCTGAACGAACTCCTTGGTCAACTCAGCATTAATTTAGGTTGTCCTCATAGACTCTGCCATAGCCAGATCAATGTCCTCCCAGAATTCAGGGTCACTTAAACTGCGCTTTAGGAGGACGGGGTGGGTGTCCCGCGGCTCTGGTCTAGAAGGTCCTGCCTGCCTGGGGTCCCTCCGGTTCTCCGCAGCGAGTGGCTCTTCACACCGCCTCCATGTTGGGGAGCGCTTGAAGCCAGAGAGGCACCTGTCATTCGACCTTTCCCATGTCTCTGTGCCCTTCACTGTAAACGCGCTGTTCTCCTGGTCTTTTCTCAGCGCCCCCCACACTCCTTGATTTGATCTTGGTCTTAGATGGGCCATGGGGTCCTGAGTGGCTGGTGTTGGCCTTCAGCCTGCAGACTCCTGGCCTGGCTGGCACATGGCCCCAGAGAAAGTGGCCCCAGGCCCTCCTCTCCGCCAGACAAGTGGCTCAGACCTCCTGCCACGTTCCTCCACGGTTGGTACTCCAGCCTGCTTCGGAACCGCTCTGCGCATCCCATTATCCTCTCTTCTCCCGCTCTTAAGATCCCAACATGGCAACCGCACTGTAGCTTCTCTGCTTTATCTTCCTCTCCTAACACTGAATTCCTTCTTTACAAACTCAAGCCTATGGAGCCGTTGGCTGAGGCCAGACACTCTGCGGGCCTTGGCTCCTCAGGACCCAGAGGCAGCACTCTGGGGGCAAACACTGCAGTTTTATGACCCCAGGATGGATGCTCTTAAACAAGAAAGCAATGCTGTAGCAGTTAGAAAAACTAGGGAAGTGGAGACTCCTGCATGACAGACAGAAATTTCCCTTTATATCTGAAAATATCACGATGTCACTCTGAAAGCCCTCTTCTGGATTCTGTGCTGGGAATATCGTGCCTGCACCCTAGGTACGGCCATTCGGGTTAGGACTCGCTTGGCAGAGTGTGGTGGTCCCAACACCATACGACGACGATGCCGTGGGGTGGGAGTGGAAAGCACCCCCGGCGGAAGCCGTGAGATGAGTGGGGAGTAGAGACCGGCCAAATCCAACTACCCGTGCTGGGTCCTGGCCAGACACAGTTCTTCCTCTACGAATCGAGGCTGGATGGAGAGAATGGCTTAGCCATGGTAGAACTCGAGTCTATTCTTCCTGATAACTTCATTCCCTGAGAATTTAATTGACCCACCGGAGACCATGGGGCTCAAGTACAAAAGCTGTACATCGGCCGGCGTGTACACTCCCTGATGACCAATGACAGTGGGAAACGTCCCAAAACCTATTTATAATGAGTACCAGCAGGACACAGAAATGTCTAGAATGTTTTCCCCAGGAAGATTTAATTTTTTCTTAGCTCTCTTCTGATTTGTTGAATCAAGAGCAACTTTTTTTTTTTTCCCAGAAAAATAAAAGATTTCTCCCTCTGACCAAAAAATAAATGGACTGCTTTTTGGTTGTTAGTTAACTTTAAGAAATCCCTGAGGCAGATTTTTCAGGTGTGGTTTCCAGCAGAAGAGGTTTTGCATTTTGAGTTCTCATCCTGCTTATCCATCTCTTCTCTGTGCTTTTGCTGATTAAATCAGCTAACATATTTAAAATGTTTAATGTCCTTATTTCAAGAGAGTCTGAGGCACCCTCCTCTGTTAAAAATCACACATCTCAGAGTCTGATGATTGATACAGAATAGTATCATCATCAGAGATTCCTTAAATCTGGAAAGTGTTAGATTCCTGAAAAATAAAAAAATAAATAAAATCTCCTGAGAAACACGCATCATTGGTCATGAAGCAGTAGTTTTGGGAGCACCCTTTGATAGACTCTAAAAAGCAAAGTCACTGTTTTGTTTAACATTTTACTCTTTCAAATGATCCCCACTTGCTACCTTGCAGAGGGATAAATTTGTTTATTCAAATGCAACAGAATAGGAATTTTGTTTTTTATAATTTCTCTAGTGGAGAAAAAGTCTTGAAGAGAAGAAAGGAGCAGCATGAGGACCCAGAAAGACAGATAGCCACGCACAGCCCCGTTCCTAGTAGCACCCCCCTTTTCCCAGTCAGGCCCTGTCATCTGCTGACCTCACTCTTTACTGATGAGTGAACTGACTCCCCTTGCACATCCCACTCTCCCAGGAAGCCCAGCCCTGGAGCCCGCTTCTGCGTTATGTCCGACTGACCTCTTGCCTCTGAACTCGGTGGAGGTGAGCAGGTTGCCCCGTGCCCAGCGAGCTGCTGCAGCGCCTGTCTCCCCACCACTGGCCCAGCGCCATCCCCCTGCATGTGGCTGGTGCCAACAGCTCTGCCAGGGGTCTCCCCTACCAGGAAGCTGGGGCGCAGAGCCGGCTGCTTCTGTGCCCTGGTGGAGGGAGGCTGTTGGCTGTGAAAGGCCATCTCTCTAAGGCCCACGCATGCCTCCCTCACCTCTGACAAAGCAGAACCTGCTCAGCGTGGGCCCGAGATTCCCGCCAGCCCCCTCAGCAGACGCCTGAAGCGCAGTCCTTTCTGGAAGCCCCCTCTAAGGAGAAGGTTTGGATTCCTAGTGCATCTCTCTGACAGTGACTCGGCTCTAGTTTCATGTCAGTGAATGTGGGTGAAATGATCTCTTTAATTATCTGCTGGTTCTAGCATCCGGGGCTTGTCTGTGTCAATTCTCTGAATATGTGAAACCAAAGAAGCTGGTAGAGACTCATGCAGCACATGGAGGCCCCTGAGCAGCAAAAGGAGAAGGTGCGTGGGAGGCTCGGCAAGATGGGACCACGTGTCACCGAGGAGTGTGGACTAGATCCTGCCGAAGGTTCGCCCATGTGGGGAGTTCACGTCTTATTTAAAAAAGCACGGACAGGCTTGTGAATGACAGGTCCGAGGTGCCCCAGACAAAGCAGCAGCAGCTCCAAGAATCACAGTGGCGTTTGAATTGCAGGGAACTTGTCGAAAACTTACAAGGCATCCACCTCGCAGCTCGACACATAGAGCTTCACTTAATCTTCACTTCAGCCCTGAGTAAAGGCGATTTTCTTTGGTCGCTATAGATGACAGTCAGTTGAGTTCAGTCGCTCAGTCATGTCCAACTCTTTGTGACCCCATGGACTGCAGCACGCCAGGCCTCCCTGTCCATCACCAACTCCTGGAGTCTGCTCAAACTCATGTCCATTGAGTCAGTGATTCCATCCGACCATCTCATCCTCTGTCATCCCCTTCTCCTCCTGCCTTCAGTCTTTCTCAGCATCAGGGTCTTTTCATGTTGATGTTAAATAAACTGGGCCTGTATCATTTAGGTGTTGCCACAGTGATGCCTACACTAGGCAGGTGACAACTATTTCAGCTAGAGAATCGTGGTGATGCCAGTCAGAGTTACACACGCACCTTTACATGAATCTTATCGGTTCAAAGTTCTTTATAGTGTGGCTGTCATTATACGATGGGCTATATTGGACCCTCAGTGATTTACTGTTAAGGGAACCACAGAGAACTGTTACAGAGTTATTGTCCTTGGTCACAGAACACAGACAGACAGACACAGACACGCTTACCCACCGTGGACACCGTCCGTGCCCGGTCTGATGAGGCGTGATTTAGCAGAGTTAACAGGAATGGGTGGAGCCCCTGTCCACTCCCGGTCTCTTACATCCTGTAAAGCAGGACTCCCACTGGTCTGCCCAGAGGTTCCTGCACAGGGTCTGCTCCCAGAGCCGCCGGGCGCCTGGGCCCCAGGGTCCCGGGAGATGCGAAGGGTTGCTCTGCCCCTCCTCTGTTCGGCTCAGGCATCTGGGACGGAGCTGGAGATGAAGACGCATGGGGAAAGGTGATGCTGCAGGTGACTCACCAGGATGCCCCAGCCCGATGTCCGTTTCCAGCCTGGCAGAGACAGGAAGTAGGATGTGGGGTGCCAGGGCTGAGGGTGAGCTGGGAGTGGTCCCCGCTGTGTGCTCTGGGGGGAGGGGTCTGCAGGAGGCCTGGCCAGTGTAGGCTCTGGACTAAAAGTTGGTCCTGCTCGCACGCCTGTGTTCTTAGGCTTCATTTCTTCCATCTTGGCATCAGCTTTGATGGTCTTATTTTCAGGCTCTTTCCTCTTAGTAAAAGTAAGTGCCTTGACCTCAGTTTGCCATTAGATTTCATGCACCATCTCCTGGAAAGTGTCATGTGCCTCCTGGACTCTGCGAGGGCGTCTGCACAGCAAAGGCGGGCTGGGGGCAGGTGGCCCAGGACTCCTGGGTCCAGCAGGTGGACATGACCTTGTGCCAGCCCGCCCCATGTAGAGTGCCTGCTGCACCATCAGGAAGCAGCTCAAAGCCGAGAAGAAACAAGCAGAAGCCTCTGGGCTTCCTCACTGGGGAAGGCGGGCGCCCGGCGAGGAGGAAGTGGACCCTGTGTTTACACCATCACTGTCCTGTCGCACACCGTCCCGGTCGTGGTGAGGATACTAACCCAGCTTTTGTAGTCAGCCAGGGGTCTTCTGAGCTGAGCGCTTCCATGCAAAGGAAATGAAGCATCAACAATCGCCGTGTTGGTGGGCGCAAAAACCCCTCTGCCTGACTGACTTCCAGTCCTGAGTGTGGGACATGAAGAGGTCCTGATGCCTTAGAGACGAGTTCCTAACTGCTTAGGAGGGCATCGGATGCTGGAGGCATCTCTTCTCCTTAAATGTGGGTACTACCAGCCGTCCCCAGCTCCACCCACGTCGTGTCCCCCGGCAGCACGATGCTCTGCTCACGGCCTGGACCAGACTCATTGTTGGCTCATCGGGGTGGGGTCGAGGCCCTGTGGCTTGGGGAACTGGAGACAGAAGTGTCTGAACCCTGCAGCTGGCCTCTGCGATGTTTCCTCTTTAGAAGGAATTGGCCACGTGTGCAATATTTCTGCAGGCCGAGCTCGGAATACTTGGGAAGGTCTGGAGTCTGGGATGCAGCTGCACTTTTATGTGCATTTTAGGAAGGAGTCGATGTCAACATGGTTACCAGGGCAACATGGTTACCAGGGGAGCTTAGCCATGACATTCTGACAAACACGCCTGCAACCTCTCGGGTCTCATCTCTGTTGGCTGCAAAGTCCTACTGCAATCTGCGTCACTTGGGTGGTAGAAGGCAAGGTCCCTACTCTCTAATCATTGCCCCCAAAGACAGGCTTTGGGTCAACCTTTTATGACTATAAGTGATCACTTACTGGTATATAGTTAGCAAACTTTCAGAGCCGCTTACCTCCAGCAGGTACATAAGCATGTATTTTCCAGCCATTTTATCTTGGAGGGTCCATGTCCCTCTGAATCAAGGTCTCTTCTGGCACTGAGGATGATGGCTGAAGGAGACTCGGGCTGCACCTGCTTAAACATCCTTGTTAGGCTGACAATATGGCACTCAAGACGCAGGGCTGTCTTGCCCGGTTCTCTGTGCATGCATGGAACCAGCTGCCTCTGGAGGGGAAGCCAGCCCCCGCTTCCGGAGAAGGGGCCTCCTTCTCTCCAGTCTGTGTTATCATGAGGCTTTTTAGTTCATGTGATTCTCAAGGCAAACGGCTCCTCATGTAACCAGACTCCAAGGAGAGATACACTCAAGGCCCCTAGTGTCTGGGAAGAGCTCAGTCTTTATCAAAATCTAAGAAAAATGCACACAGTTTGTACATTCCTCTCAGTGACCCCATAGGCTGATGTGTGGGTGGGAGGTCCCTGAGCCCTACCCGCTTCCTGCCCAGGCTGTAATGGACATCTCCCATAGTTAGCTCTCACCAAAAAGGATTGTGATTTTCTTTCTTTTTAATTGAAGAAAAATATCAAGAGTTCCCACTGGATGATCAGATCATGTAAGCTTCATGTATACAAAAGGCAAAAAGATAGGACACTGAAAGATGAACTCCCCAGGTCGGTAGGTGCCCAATATGCTACTGGAGATCAGTGGAGAAATAACTCTAGAAAGAATGGAGGGATGGAGCCAAAGCAAAAACAACACCCAGTTGAGGATGGGACTGGTGATAGAAGCAAGGTCTGATGCTGTAAAGAGCAATATTGCACAGGCACCTGGAATGTTAGGTCCACAAATCAAGGCAAATTGGAAGTGGTCAAACAGGTGATGGTAAGAGTGATTGTCAACATTCTAGGAATCAGCAAACTA
>JADEYB020000007.1:35983520-36074817 GCA_015832495.2 Alces alces
CCCTTGGACTGCAAGGAGATCCAACCAGTCCATCCTAAAGGAGATCAGTCCTGGGTGTTCATTGGAAGTACTGATGCTGAAGCTGAAACTCCAATCCTTTGCCCACCTGATGTGAAGGGCTGACTCACTGGAAAAGACCCTGATGCTGGGAGGGATTGGGGGCAGGAGGAGAAGGGGACGACAGAGGATGAGATGATTGGATGGCATCAAGGACTCAATGGACATGGGTTTGGGTGGACTCTGGGAGTTGGTGATGGACAGGGAGGCCTGGCATGCTGCAGTTCATGGGGTTGCAGAGAGTCGGACACGACTGAGCGGCTGAACTGAACCTGCCTGTACAACACTGTTTCTACTTCATCTGCACACCCTGTTTTCCCACCGGTCACCACACAGAGGATTCCTTTCCCTGTTCCTCCCTCCCACCTTTCCTTCCCCTTTCCCAGTCTACCTCTGTCTCTGGGCTTGCTTTTTGTTTATTCATTTATTTATTTTGCTCCCATGGGGACCAAGGAGGCGGCACCCAGTGGGTCCCATGGGGAGGGTCTACATTCCAGACTGCAGAGCTGTCTCCCTGCAGCACAGACGGTGGTGAGCCTCCACATAGGATGTGACCCGGCTCTTCCGACGGTGTCCAGGCTCTCGGCGGTGGCGGGGGTCCGGAGCCCAGAGCCCTGCAGCCCCCTGCTTGCCCGGACGCCGTTCAGGGGTGCCTTGGTGCTCGAGGGGCTTCCAGCCCCCATGCCAGCCTTTGATTTTGTAAACCTTCATTCTCTTAACCCCCCACGCCCACTGCACCCCCACCCTCTGTTTTCGGAGGAGCCTGGTGGGTTGCAGTCCATGGGGTCGCAAAGAGTCAGACACGACTGAGCGACTAACACAGGGAAAGGTGTGAATTCATCTGTTTTAAGGCAGCTTTGAAAGCAGGACTCTTCCACACAGAGTGTTCACAGGTTCGCTTTTGCTCCAAATTGTTCCAGGAGGTAGGCCAGGGTAAGTCCGAGCGTTTGGATGTGGGAGCACTGGTCCGTGGAGTGGACGTTTGGAGCCGAGCCCCGGGCCCCTGAGGACGTGCTGGCCCGAGGACGCCGCCAGGACCTTCCGGCACGTGATACAGGACCCGCCGGCCCGTCGCAGCCACACAAACCCAGACTGGCTTGCCCGCTCTGCTCGCTGAGGCGGAGCTTCCGGGCCGCCCCCGCCCCCCGCCGCCCGGACAGGGACTTCCAGCCCCACCAGCTTCCCCCGACCAAGCCCACTGGCCCTCTGGGAGGGTCCGCATGGATGCCTAGGGGAGTGCAGGCTTCAGTCCCAAGAGAAACGATGCTCCTGTGAAGGACATTATTACACATTTTCTGATAGAAATGCAGGTTCGTAAGCGCAGCCCTCTCTGGACTCGATGTTCACTCCCTAGACCCAGCTACATCATGCCGTAAAGCCAGGAGCCCCCGCGTTTGTTGGGGCCACAGTTTCAAATGGCGCCGGTCACGGAGTCAGACGTGGATGAAGTATGTTTTTAAAGCGTCTCTTGTGGCAGTGGTGCTCGAGCAGCTTTAATTTGCGGTTAGTCTTTCTTAGTTGTTGTCAGGTGCTTGGAGGAAGGCTGAGGATTCTGGCGTGGAGGGTCCTGGGTAGACTTGAGGCTTCAGAGAGCTGCAGTGGGCGTCGGGGCCCCGAGCACAGAGAGTGAAGCGGAGGTCAGTCTTGGAGCTGCAGGGCTGGGGAGGAAAGTGGCGAATCTCCATCGGAGGGACAGCTGTGGTCAGCGTGGTCCTGAGCCCCAGCCTGCCCCAGCCTGGTGGACGGGATGCCAGGAAGACAGTGAAGGATCGGGCAGCGAATCGTGTGGGGTCTGTAACATTTAGTCACTAACCTCAAAACAGCTCTGAAGTCCAGAATGTTGTCTTGTTATCAGTCAGGCTATTTGTCACTCAAACAAAGAGAAGAATTTGAAATTCAGGCAAAGAGTGGAAGTGATACAAGGAAGAAGCAAACTTTTTTCTTTAAAGGAGAAAATGACTCTCGTGTGTTTTTGTTCTGAGCTGGACTTGGGTGGACCCGGCAGGCCGACCGTGGGGTCCAGAGGGCTTGGCACCCTCACCCTAGAAAGGTTTCAGAAGTGGATGCTTTCAGTATAGAGTTTTCTTTGTTTAGATTCAGCCATAGTTTCTTGTCTCATTCATCAAATTGTCGACCGAATTCTCCATTTTTGGCTCTGAGTGGCAGGTCAGTGGCAGTGGAAAAAAACAAAACAAAACCCAAGACATGTTGCTTGAGTCACTTCCAAAATGTGACCCGACCTTCTGCTTCTGCAAGACCCAGCCTTTGGTGACTTGCCCAAATTCTGCCAAGGACATAACTGCTTCCATTCTGTAGGGAAGAACATTTAAAAAAATCATTGAGGCAGCTTTTCTTACTGTGTTATCTGTGAAGGTTCACACTAGCCTTTGCATTGAAACTGATTAAAACTGGGACTTGGTTTGGTCCTGAGATGCAGACGTTCGGGCAGATTCCTGGAGGTGCACACTTTCTGCCTCAGCAGAGTCTGCAGGCCTGTGACTGGCACAGGGGCTGAGGAGGGCACCTCCCCAGAGGTGAGGTGACGTCTACCTCTTATCCCTCGTGCCTGGGTTAAATTTCCCCTAAATCACAAGGATGTGGAGATGGCGCAGGTTCCTTTTCCATTTGCTGCCTGGTGCAGGGGTAGGGCTGGGACTGTGAGCGGGGGCGGCTGTGGCCCACTCTGCCATCTCAAAAGCTTTGCTTCTGTGTTGGGGCTCCGAGGAGGTGATTGCCTCATGCATTCAATTAAAACCCAGGGGGCCCAGAGACTGGCTGGTGGGTCACTGGGCATCCTTGGCCGTGCCCTTCACCTCCTGTTTCCTCGTCTCCATTGTGGACCATCACGTTGTTCTGCGGTTACTGTTGTTGTGTGCTGGAGTTCTCCCACACTCTGTGCGTGCGGCCCTGTCCCTCGCTTTCTCCTTCCTGCCTCCCCTCCCCTCCCCCTTCCCCTCCCCCTCCCCCTTCCCCTCCCCTCCGGCTCCCCCTCTTCAGCAGGCTTTGCTGTGCTGAGGGGTCTGACCAGGCAGAAGGAAGGGAGGGAAACCAGGGCAGGCTCAGAGCCCCTGTAGACATGAAGGGCAGGGTGCGGACCTCCGAGCCCAGGCTCCGTCTCTGCTGCAGGGACCCAGGTGCTGATTGGCAGTTAGGGAGGTGGCAGAAATCGCGTTTGACTGAACGTTCTGAGATGGCTATGAAAACACTGGCTCACTCTTAATATTTTAAAAGTGTAGCAAAAGGCAACCTCACTTGAAATCCAATCAAGGTCATGGGTCCTTTAAAGTGTAATTTACAAGCACGTCGTAGAGCAGAGGCTTATTTTTTACAACGGAGATGAAGGGCTTTTTACGGGTTTGTGGTGTGAACACACGCAGGCTGTCTAGCCTGGCTCTTTCTTCAGTTCCTCATAAAGGGTGTGAGCGGGCTGAGCTGTAGAGAAAGGCATTGAAGTGAGATGAACCGGGAGGTTGGGAAGGAAGCTTTCTCCCCAGGAGGGGAGGTCTGTGTCTGGACGCCCTCCTGGCCTGCGGGTCGCTGGGCCCAGGCCGCCTGCTCACTCCTTCCTCTGGCCAGCCTGGGTAGGTGCTGGGCTGCGGGGTGAGGGGCGCTGCATCCACTGGTGTTTCATGCCGAGCTCCAGGGGCAGAGACCTCCGTGCACCCCTGGGTCGCCTGGATTAGCCAGGCCTTGGTCTGCTCATGCAGCCGAGACTCCCTCCGCCGTTCCTCATTCACGGGCTGTCGCCTTAGATCCCGCAGGTCTGGGGCAGCTGCCGCTCTGGGTGGTGCCATGTGTGTGCCCGCCAGGCACGTGGCCGTCACCCCTGGGGCTGCAGTAAGGACCTTGTCACTGCTGCTGCGTCCCCAGCCCGAGAACACTTCCCAGCCAGCAGCTGTCCTTCCAGCCCGGGCTCAGCCCCCGCAGGAAGGCGGCCGTCGTCTCAGGGAACAGTTCAGAAATGCTCTCAGCAATGCCCGCCGGCACTGCTGGGCCCACCGGTGGAGAGCGGGCAGCGCGTAAAGAAAGGCGTGTGTCCAAAGGCGGGAAGCGATGCTTCTGTACCCAGCACCGCATCACCGCTCCCTCCTGGGTCGTAAATAGACACACGCGATTCCCGGGCATGGTGACCTCGGTTCTCCGAGAGACGCTGGGGCGCTGAGCTGAGCCTGGCGGTCAGAGCCCCTCCAGAGGGTGGCTGGCACCACGTGGACCCGGCCACGTCTCCTCGGGAGCCCCCTCTCTGGGTAAGGACGTGCTCTCTCCCCGCCCTGGCCCCCATGGTCTGTCTCATCGAGTTGAGTGGGGGGAGTTGCCCACACAGCCTCACGTCACGTCTGGTGCTGGAGCAAGGATGGGAAGAAAGGCCGGTGTGCCAGGCTTTGAGAGAAGACAGTCACTTCTGACTCCTCCTCCGTGGTTTTAAAGATGCTTCGTGTACCCATTTCACGGTCAGGGATTGTTCAAGACCTTGTGCTCAGGAGAAGAGCCAGGAAAAGTCTGAGGAGACGGGGACGGGAGGATGAAGTCCGTGGATCAGGAACCATCACCGGTGACCCTCATCCTGGGAACAGCACCTGCAGGTCAGGACACCTCGTGATCATGGGGACGTGTGTCCTCAGATGCTCCTGTTTCTTAGCTCCCTGGGGACTGTCCCCAGCGTGGGAGCCGGGGAGAGCCTGTGCCTCCCGTAAGCAGGTTCCTACTTGTCACCATCAGCGCTTCTCTCTCGTCACCAGCGCTTTGTTTTATAAGCTCCTTGAGGGTAAAAGTGGCGCTTCTCACAGAAGGTGTGGCTAACAGTTACCACACAGATGTCTGAGGACGTGCTGTTGTCCTTGAGAAGTGTAGAGACTCGGGACACACACCGTCTCTCGAGTACATATCCCACTGAACGTACCAGCTAGTGCCAATTCCTGGCGCATGAGCTGGGCTCAGACAGCCCACCCAAAGGAGAACTAAAACCGAAGGCCCAAGTGCGGCACATCCAGCCAAGGAGCCTCAGGCATGAGGGCACCGGGAGGAGGCCGCTCCGAGCCCGGCTTCCTCTGACCACGTCTCCAGGAGATCAACTGCCGGGGTCCCTTAGGCGTGGGCTTCAGCCAAGCTCTGATGCTCACCAACGCGTTATTGAATGTTAAGTACTCAAAGCACAGCCTCAATCCTAAAATCCTCTTTGTTTAGAATAAAAAAATTTGTAGAAAATATGAAAATAAATATATAAAATAAGTGAATATTAGAAAAGATGAAAAGCTGGAGCCAGGTCACAGGAGGAGTGATTTTTTTTTGCTTTTAGTCTTAAGGTTGGAAACGTTTGTGCTTTTCCTTTAGGGCCTTTTGTGAGAATGAGCTCACTGTGTCCCACACAGGTGTCCTAAAGTATGAACGTGTATGCACGCGCTCGCTCAGTCGCTCAGTGGTGTCCGACTCTTTGAGACCCCGTGGACTGCAGCCCACCAGGCTCCTCTGTCCATGGGATTCTCCAGGAAAGAATCCTGGAGTGGGTTGTCAGGCCCTCCCCCAGGGGATCTTCCCAACCCAGGAACTGAACCCAGGTCTCCCACAATGCAGGTGGATTCTTTACCCCTGAGCCACCAGGGAAGCCCAGACACGTATGAGGAGGCGTCCTGAGTGTGTCCCTCCTGCAGCGCGGGGCCCTCCTGGTGCCCCCTGCCTTCTTCTGTCTTTGTAAATCCTGTTTGTTCGTTTCCGGCTGTCCCCCAGCTCTCTCGCGCTGTGGCGGGCAGGGGCCCCCTCTGGTTGCCGTGCTGAATTCTCACCGCGGCGGCGTCTCAGGCTCACGGCCTCAGTGGTCGCAGCGCACAGGCTCGGTCGCTCTGCCGCAGACTGACCCCGCTGGACCGGGGCTGGAGCCCGAGGCCCCCGCTCTGACAGGCAGTCTCTAAGCACTGGACCACCAGGGACGTCCGAACACCGTCATCTCAACCGTGGCACTCCATTCCCAGCTGGTGGGGATGTCTATAAAGATACGTTTTCTGTACTTTTTTATTAGCCGCAGGTACGTTTTAAGCATGCTTTAAGAAACTTTTCTGATTACTTCTGTTTAATGTTTTTAACATTTGAACTGCATACAAAGTTAAAAATTAAGAAAAAGGCACTTATTAAATTAAGGCAGGTGGTCCTGAGGTGGGAGTGTGGGGGTGGGAAATGGGGTCAGTGAAGTTGCAGGAACTCCAGGTGCGGGGACCCCTTCTGGACCATGGGGCCCCAGGTGGGATGCCGGGACCCCGGGGCCTGAGATGGGCTTGTTGTACATGTTTTGGGCACGTCAGTGTGTGGGAAACAGCATGCCAGCTCCGTGTCTAGCTGAGGAGAGCCTGGACCAGGAAGGAGCCTGGCATTCTGGCCGAGTGGAAGTGCAGGCCTGTGGGCCCGAGGGCGGGTGGAGGTCAGGGCAGACCTCAGAGGCTGCGCTGTCGGAGCCTGCAGAGCGGAGAGCCTGGTCCCTCACATTCCTGGCTGCAGACTGTCTCCCTGCCGAGTCTCGGGTCTCAGGGCCTCCACGCGGTGCCAGAGTCTGCAGACCTCCCCTTCTCTCCTCCACAGCTCTGCTGTGGGTTAAACTGTAAGGCCCAGTGTCCCGCCATCCTCTCCCACCTCTATAACTGACCCGCTGAGATGGTCTGATCCTATGCCTCGCTTTCTCCTGCCCATCTGCAAGAGGAGTCTCCCTCCAGGGAACAAACCCGCTTCCTCTGCACACAGGGACGGAGGTGATGTTCCGGCTCCAGGACACGAGGTTTGTGCAGGGAGCTCGTTGCAGCTCCCCCCGCCTGCCAGTAACACACAGGAAAAAAGAATAGCGTGATTCATCTTGTGTTCGCGTTCACTTTCAGGCAAAGGTAATTGAGAAAGAAATTACGAACCATTCAGCTGCTTTTATGTGGTCCAAAATATTGTACGTGAAATTAAGGGATTTAAAATCTGCAGACTGATAAAACTCCTAGAGGAGAACATAGGCAAAACACTCTCTGACATAAATCACAGCAGGATCCTCTATGACCCACCTCCCAGAATATTGGAAATAAAAACAAAAGTAAACAAATGGGACCTAATGAAACTTAAAAGCTTTTGCACAACAAAGGAAACTATAAGTAAGGTGAAAAGACAGCCCTCAGATTGGGAGAAAATAATAGCAAATGAAGCAACAGACAAAGGATTAATCTCAAAAATATACAAGCAACTCCTGAAGCTCAATTCAGGAAAAATAAATGACCCAATCAAAAAATGGGCCAAAGAACTAAACAGACATTTCTCCAAAGAAGACATACAGATGGCCAACAAACACATGAAAAGATGCTCAACATCACTCATTATCAGAGAAATGCAAATCAAAACCACAATGCGGTACCATTACACGCCAGTCAGGATGGCTGCTATCGAAAAGTCTACAAGCAATAAATGCTGGAGAGGGTGTGGAGAAAAGGGAACCCTCTTACACTGTTGGTGGGAATGCAAACTAGTACAGCCACTATGGAAAACAGTGTGGAGATTTCTTAAAAAACTGGAAATAGAACTGCCATATGACCCAGCAATCCCACTTCTGGGCATACACACCGAGGAAACCAGATCTGAAAGAGACACGTGCACCCCAATGTTCATCGCAGCACTGTTTATAATAGCCAGGACATGGAAGCAACCTAGATGCCCATCAGCAGATGAATGGATAAGGAAGCTGTGGTACATATACACAATGGAATATTACTCAGCCGTTAACAAGAATTCATTTGAATCAGTGCTAATGAGATGGATGAAACTGGAGCCCATTATACAGAGTGAAGTAAGCCAGAAAGATAAAGAACATTACAGCATACTAACACATATATATGGAATTTAGAAAGATGGTAATGATAACCCTATATGCAAAACAAAAAAAGAGACACAGATGTACCAAACAGACTTTTGGACCCTGTGGGAGAAGGTGAGGGGGGGGATGTTTAGAGAGAACAGCATCGAAACAAGTATATTATCTATGGTGAAACAGATCACCAGCCCAGGTTGGATGCATGAGACAAGTGCTCGGGCCTGGTGCACTGGGAAGACTCATAGGAATTGGGTGGAGAGGGAGGTGGGAGGGGGGATTGGTGTGGGGAATACATGTAACTCCATGGCTAATTCATGTTAATGTATGAGAAAACCCACTGAATGTTATGAAGTAATTAGCCTACAACTAATAAAAATAAATGAAAAAAAAATAAAATAAAATAAAATAAAATCTGCAGACTGAAGGTGGGAGAAGGGGACGGCAGAGGATGAGATGGCTGGATGGCATCACTGACTCGATGGACATGAGTTTGAGCAAACTCTGGGATTTGGTGATGGACAGGGAGGCCTGGCATGCTGTAGTCCATGGGGTCGCCAAGAGTTGGACACGACTGAGCGGCTGAACTGAACTGAACTGAAAATTCATGTAGGTTAGCAATTTGTAGATTGTGTTAGTCTTCAGGCAAGAGTGGGTTTAATCTGCTCAGAGACAGTTATCAGTGTTTGTCGTCACGTTTCTAGAGGAACAGGTGCAACTTAATTCCAGTTTCTCACCACCTTTGGAGGCGGCAGATGGCAGCTCTCGCTTCTGACCCACACCCTGCAGGTCAAATGTGTTCATGTCACTCTGGGAAATCGCACAAAATTAGGCTTCCCTGAAAATTTGTGTGATAAATTCTTAAAAGTG
The DNA here is from genome assembly GCA_015832495.2 of Alces alces. Classification (NCBI taxonomy): domain Eukaryota; kingdom Metazoa; phylum Chordata; class Mammalia; order Artiodactyla; family Cervidae; genus Alces; species Alces alces. Next base: position 35,992,270 of record JADEYB020000007.1, read on the forward strand.
TGGGAGAAGGCAGACTTCCAAAACTTGAGGAGTTAAAACTATGAACAGGGAAGCAGATAATTACAGTGGGATGAACACACGTGCAGGTGCACACACAGCTCCTCAGAGGGATCCGAAAACCAGAGAATGGTTTCTTATTTCCATTCCACGTTATTTCTCACCTGTGTCAGTTTCACAGACATTTCAAATAATAAACCCGCCCGACGAAGCTTTGAAGCGCACTCAGTGCAGATGCTTTAAAGCCCGATTGCTGTCTCTCACTGTACCCTGACCTTCAACCGCGCCTTGTCACCCGGTCAGCCGTGGACCCGCAGTCCCGCTCCCCCTGACCCTCAGCCCCGCTTCCCCTGACCCGCAGCCCCCAGACCTCACCTGCCGGGCAACGCGCGGCCCTCAGTTAGGCATGGTGTTGGCTGACACGGTCCAACGCTGTGTACTGTGTGCAACACCATCCAATGAGGACATGGCCAGGCCGCCTTCCCTGTCTTGGTGTTGGCTCTCCTCTTGAGGGCAATCCTGAGTGTGCTGGGTGACGGGAGAGCAGCAGATGCCAGTTACCACGTGGAGTGGAGTTTTCCAACGTGGTCGAGGTCTCAGCCCTGAAAATGTTTCCATCTGTGTTTGCAAGAAAAAGGGAAAAGATGAAACAGTCAAGTTGCTGAAGTCAGTGATTTCTACACCAAAAACGTCTATTTTTGAAAATAAAGATGTCTCATAGACAGGGCAGAACGCATTCATTTCAGGAGTTAACAAGTGAAATAGTTTGAAGGCATCAGCTGTGAACCAGGCTCCCCAGGGCCACACCGAGCCTGTGTCTGGGGGGCAGCAGCCACCGGCTCGCTGCCGAGGAGCTCGCTGGGCCCGGGGACTGAGGCTGGGACGCGGCCACCCGCTCACGCGGGTCAGGCCGGGATTAGAACCCGAGTGTCTGCACAGGACTCCGACAGGATGCCAAGTATTTTCCTTGGATTTCACAGATAAATGAAATCAACTGAGCATTTCCAAGCCAAGCAGGATGCTGGATTTTGCCTTGGATGTGTAAATAAATGGTTGCAGCCCTTCTGCTTCCAACTTGGAGAAGGGCTGCCTGGCTCCCCCTCTGCAGGCGTCTCTTTAACAGGTGGCCAGGTCTCCATGGAAGGTCCTGGTGTGGGGTTGTCCCTGCCCTGAGCTGCCCCAACCTGAGCCCTCTGGGCCTGCTCCACACCCAACAGGGAGTGAGCCTGCTGGTGGACACAAATACGCGGTGACTCTGGGTCCCGTCACGGAGCCTGCCGGCCGCCGTTTCCCCAGCACGAGGTTTACGGGCACTGGGGACCGTGCCAGGCCCTGCGGGCAGAGGGAATGGAGGTGAGCTGCTGCGGGGGAGGCCGGGCCCCCTCAAGTGGGCACCTGCTGTCCCCAGGTGAGCGACCCGCTGAGCTGGGCCCAGGGCTCAGAGGCTGCTGGCCACAAGGTGTGGTCTGCAGTCGACGCAGAGCTCTGCGGTGGTTGCTGCAGCCCGCGGCCCGAGGGGGCGAGCATGAGAGAGGCTAGGGATGCTGTGTGCTTTCTGGGAAACCCGACAGCCGGGGGCCCGGCTCCCTTCGGCCCCCAGCTCTGAGGCTCCTCGGGAGGCCCAGTCCAGTTCCTGGTACCGCTGTCACTTCTCATATAACCAGAAGCCACTTTTTAATCGTGCGTGCTCTGCATTTTTCCTTCGAATTTTTTCTCATTTTTACAAACATCGTGGAGGAGGAGCAGGCCCGGGACTCCTGTGTTCCCAGGAGGAGACGTCCTCCCAGGAGAGCTGGGGAAAGCTGGGGGCTGAGGTGCAGGCAGGAGGTGAAGCCTGTGGTCCTTGCCCCCCTCCACCCTTGGTCTACCAGCCTTCAGTACCTCCTGACCCTGACGTATTGTCATTGTTGTCCAGTTGCTAAGTCGTGTCTGACTCTTTGCGACCCCATGGGACTGCACCATGCGAGGCTTCCCTGTCCTTCACCGTGTCCCGGAGTTCACTCAAACTCACGTCGATTGAGCCGACGATGCCATCCAGCCATCTCATCCTGTGTGGGGACTATTTCCCCAGGATGCTGACCACAGTGGGTGCTGCCCTGGCCCTATTGGTTCACACATGTATTCAGAGATGGTGCAGCTATTTCTGTTTCATGAGGGGCTGTCCTTGAAACCAGCAGCCACAGGTCTCTGAGTGAGGCCGCCCGGCGTCTGTCTCCCCGTCAGGGGAGGACGTGGACCGACGCGCCGGGGTCTGCTGGATCTGAGGGTTGCTCACCCCCGAGTCCCAGGCCTCCGCCCGGGTCTGAGCGCAGCTTCTGGAGGAAGCACAGCTCTGTCGTCAGGGCGTCTGTTGCAGGTTGGCATCACGTGTGCGATTCTCAGCTGTTCACACTAAAGCTCGTGTCCACGTCCACGCAGCATGGGCGGGAATCGTCTCGGGAGCAGTAGCTCCATTTCTTGGCGCCTAAACCATCTTGTCCTTTTATTTACTCAGGTGAAGTTTAGTGTCTTTGCAAATAAACATGAAAGGTATTCTTTTGTTGGACTGAAGTGACCTCTCAACTGCACAATATAATCCTTAGCAGGAAGATACCTGAACTTTAAAGTCTGTAATTTACACCATGGTAAAAAAAAAAAAAATGCTAATAGCAGCATTGACTTAATAATTCTTGGTTTAGAATTAGATTAAACTTTCAATGTTAACTGTTCTGTGCGTTAAAGCCTTCTAAATCGTTTAGATGCGATTAGTCTTGTGTTTCATGGTGAATATATCTCATTTTCTGATTAAAAACCTTTACCTCATTTGGGGATATGAATAAATTGGCAGCAAATGTAACCGGGGGTGATCCCCACTCAAGTCATACTCACCGCCCAAAAGGCCGGCATCGTCCGTCCTTACAGCCGTCCAGGCCTGAGCGGTGGCCTCGGTTAGGCTTTCCCCAGACACTTGCCCACATCCCTCTCTGGTATCTGGATGCCAGTGGGGTGTGCGGATTCCCGGGGGGGCAGCTGGGCCGGGGTGGGCGGTGCACACCCTCTGGGACACCCCTGTCTTCCCCGGGCGGGAACCAGCCTGCCTGGCAGAGCGCCGGCCTGGAGCTCAGCACCCTCAGGTCTGCTTGCTGTCCTCTGTCCTCTCGACGGTTGACAGGCTGCTCTGGGGGAGCCCAGCGCTGGGCCGAGGGCGCTGCCCGTCCTGGAGCGGGTGATGACCATATCCACATGACCGTCCCAGACGCGCTGGGCCGAGGGTGCTGCCCGCCCTGGAGTGGGCGATGACCACGTCAGATGACCGTCCCAGACGCGCTTGCAGCCGCAGGTCTGCTGCTCCCTCCCCAGGGAGTGGTTAATGTGATATTTTATTTTTTCCTTGAAAAGTAACGGTCTCCCTGGGGGTTTCCCCTGTAGATCGCAATCTCCTTTGCTAATTGTATTCACAGGGGAACAACGCAGCTCTTTTTTCACCCTCCCCTGACCCTTCGGGATTCGCATCTGTTTTCTGATATGTGTATTTAACGAAGTGGAAACCAGCGTAAATGGATTCCTGCTACAGGCAATTAACATGTGCTTGAATAATAATAACAAAAACTCAAGTGTCAAAAGGAGGTTTGTGAAACCCCGAGCTCTCTGACTGTGTAAACACGCGGGTCTTAAGTGACTTGGTTGCCACACTCAGCACTGCCCTCCAGTCCGGTCAGAGGCTTCCTCCTGCTTCTCGGAGCCCAGGAAAGACGTGCCCAGCTGCATCTCTTCATCCCGAAACGCTGAGGGTGGAGGGGGCTTGGGGACCATTCAGTGACCTCTCGGAGGTGAAGAGCGTTGTGGAATGTTAAGCTTCAGGTGAACTCCTCTGCAGAATCACTCGAGGGCCACGAGCCAGCTTCTGTCTCAGGTTCATCCGACTGGACGCCAGCGAGTCCTGATCCAGCCCTGTGAGCCTGGGGTGGTTCCCAGCCTCGGGGCTTCCTACCTAACGGGGGCAGCGATGCCACGGGGACTGCCACTTGGGGGGCCAGTCAGATGGTAATGCCCATCTCTTGGTGTTGTGAAATAATTCAAGAAATCTTAGAGACCGTAGTTTTCAGAAGCTGGGGTTTAAAATCAACATGTGTGGCCTGCAGCGTACTTGCAGGTGTTCCAGTGAACTCACTGATATAATGTGCCTGACCCCCAGACCTCTGAGTCCTAAACCAGCCCTTCTTTCCATCACAGGGAAGTCTGCTGTACTCTGTGAGTTCTGGGAAATGTGAACAGATGTCTGTACTTGTTTTTCTTTTTTTTCTTTTTTCTCAGGTTGTCCTGGTGCCAAAAAGAACGAGTTTCTGACGAGTGTGCTGGATGCGCTGTCCACGGACATGGTCCACGCGGTCTCCGACCCCTCCTCCCCCGGCAGGTGCGTTGCCCTTGACCTTGGAGCAGGGGGCTAGGATGGAGCCTGATGGTCGGGGGCTTTCGGAAGCTGGAGGGCAGTGTCCAGCCACTGGAGTCTCGGAGGTCAGCTTAGCGGGCACAGCAGAGCCCGGAGTGGAGGAGACCCCTCCCCAAGCGTGAGGTCCTCGCCTGGAGGAGGTTTGCTTAGCAGGTTTTCCTGTAATGCGATCAGTCCTGTGAGGACGTTGCCGGCGTGGGACCAGGCCAAGGCCCTGGGGTTGCCCCAGGTTCCATCAGGCGGAGGGCGCCGATGCTGGCCGGGGGAGAGGGGCACATGGGAGAACCCGGCCCAGAGGGCTCCCTGCTTCAGAATGGTGTTTCACAGCCAGTGACTGGATTTTATAAATACATCCCATTAAATTGTTTGATTTAAAATTCTCGAAATAGGATTTCTTTAGTAAAATATATATGATGTAACATTCGCCCTCTTAACCCTTTCCGGGGCTGCGATTCAGGGGTGTTAATTGCGTTATCACCGCTCAGAGTCTGACTTCTGAACCTCGGGGGGCTTGTCCTGAGCGCCTGGCGGATGCTCTTAGTTCTGGGGCTGAGGCTTTGAGCTCCGCTTCCTGAGATGCAGTCAAGTCCCTGAAGCTGACCTGCGTCTGTGGGTGACTGTCCGCCCACAGGAGGGTCATGTCTAGAATTTAATGGATGCGGTGTCTCAAGCACTGGCTCTCCCCTGTTAATTAGCGATCATCAGTCTCTTTATCTCAAATCACATTTTCTGGTTGGGAACCCCACTGTCTGTATTTTCTTAGATCACTGGCCTTCCTCCCCAAACCTTGATTATTCCATCTCTTCTAGCTGATCTAAGATTTCTGGTCCCCTTGACTCAAAGCCCTCCTCTCTGGGTCTCTCTCTCTCTCTGTCTCTGCTTAAGAGTCAGAATGGGGAAGAATAAAGGGCAGGGCTATGAATCCAGTAGAAAGTTAAACTGTACGAAACCACCCAAAGTTCAAATTGACATCTCATATTCTCAGAAAGATTGCTCTTCTCTGTAAGACTACAGTTGAGAGCAGTAAGTGAATTTCCATCCTAGAAGGTCCTCTGAAAGTTTGAGAAATAGTCAACAGTCTCAGAAAGCCCTAATACCCGGGAACGTCTGGTGTTTGACTCACTCTTGACGCTCATAGCAACACGGAGATTGACAGCCGGCCGAGGAAGCAAGACCAGGGCTTCCCTGAGCGCCTGCCGGCATCTTCTGCTTAGTGAGAAACCACGTCATAAGATCGGGGTTTCCACGATCAGCCTTGAACGCAGAACTTCTGGAAGAGTTTGTAACTTATATCTTAAAATACCAAACTTTCTTTTTCAATCCAGGGTAAGATGTCTGGTTACCACTTTAGGATACATGTTAGTTTTTACCTGTTAGTTTACCTGTGACATCAACGGCCTGCCCAGGAGCACAGTTAGAGAAGCAGAAAGCCTCAGGTGCAGGTAGTGGAGGTGGGCATCCTGTGATCCGAGTGGCGGTCCACGGGGCCTGGTCCTCGAGACCTGCCAACACCCGCTGTGCGACCGGCCTGTACAAACTCACTGTGCCATTTGCAAGTTTGAAACCAACTTGAAAATGTTTGCCAAATCCCTTTTTAAAGTTATTTTTTAAAAATCATTCTTATATCGAAGGGCAAAGCCAGGCAGCCTTATGCCTCAGGAGGGAGAAGGTGACAAGCAGGTCCCTCCATTGGGGAAATTCAGAGCTGGGCGGGGATGCCTTTCTGGACAGACCAGGACCAGGGCGGGGGTCCTGACCACCCACGTGTCTTCCAGGCTCTCAGAACCTGACCCCAGCCACACGCTGGAGGAGCGAGTGGTCCACTGGTATTTCAAACTGCTGGATAAAAACAACAGCGGGGACATCGGCAAAAAGGAAATCAAGCCCTTCAAGAGATTTCTTCGGAAGAAGTCCAAACCCAAGAAATGCGTGAAGAAGTTTGTGGAGTACTGCGACGTGAATAATGACAAGTCCATCTCCCTGCAAGAGCTGATGGGCTGCCTGGGTGCGACCAGAGAGGAAGGCAAGGCGGACACGAGGAAGCGCCACAGTAAGCCTTTCTCCTTACTTTGCAGCCACTCCCGTCCACTCTGCACGCCTCTGCTGAGAGTTAAGACAGAAAAACGGTCCCAACAGTCTGAGGGTGGAGGCAAGTGTGATGTGCCATCTGACCGTAGGTCCCCTGCTCACAGAAATGCTGGCAGACTGTCGGGGAGTGGTCAGAGGGGAGCCGGTTTGGAAAGGAGAGAGATCAGTGGTGTCTGGAGACACGTCTTAACTCTTCTGTCCTCGGGAGGGGTGGGGAGCCTGCCCTCCCCAAGTGGCCGCCTTCTGATGCTGAAGAGCAAACTGGGGACCCCAGGCATGGCCCCCGACCAAACCTTCAGCCTGATTATTAGCTGCTCAATCATTCCTGTTTCCAAACGTCGTTTCAGCGGTTGAAACAGTTTCAGCTGTGCTGCCGGTTGGGCGAGTCTCTCCGGACCCCGAGCGCTGTTCCGAGCGCTGGACCACCAGCCAACACCTTGGTCCCTGGGGCTGGGTGGGGTCCACGGGGCCTCTCCCACCACTGCTGCCTTACAATCCCATCTTCCTGTTACCGAACTTGCAGCACATTTGAAACTGTGAAGCAACACTGAGAGCAGAGTCTGGAGCATCGGTAGATGGTGGTCTGTATGCCTCCCTGTATTTGTAGTTCAACTGGGACTGGCCCCTGTGGTGGTGGTTTAGTTGCTAAGTTGAGTCCGACTCTTGTGACCCCATGGACTATAGCCCGTCAGGCTCCTCTGTCCATGGGATTCTCTAGGCAAGAACACTGGAGTGGGTTGCCATTGCCTTCTCCAGGGAATCTTCCCCACCTAGGAATCGAACCCAGGTCTTTTCCTTGCAGGCAAATTCTTGACTGACTGAGCTATTGAGGACTGATGGCCCCTGATCTCCCCCAAATAATCTAATTAGTAAAAATTACAATTTGTTAAAACATGAGCATTGGTGATTTGGATAAAAAATTAGCTGATTTGCAGCTCTTTTTCTTTTTTTGTGCTGAATTTCTCTTAGTTTTTTCCTACTGTTAGTTTTCTTCAATTTTATTATTGTTTATTTTTTCCTATCCTGTGTCATTTGAAATAGGGAAAAGTCAAAGAAGCATAAATATTCAGGAGGGATTATTTCTAAATACCCAAGCTGTTACTGGTTTCTTTTCTTTTTTTTTTGCTGACTGCCTAACAATACATTTTTTATCCTAAAAAATATGAGAAATCAAATAAAGAACATGCATAGCACGTGACCTTTAATTTTGAGACAAGAATCAGACCAGAGCTATAGCTTTCCAAACATGCTTTCTGTTCATACATGCCTGCAGTCACTGGCGTCGTGACCGCAACTGAACAGCAGATACGTGCATATTTATGCATTATGGCTGTCACTACAAATGGGATCATGATATGTATACTTAATCACATTCTTTTTTGCTTTAAGCAATTAAACAGGATTTTGCATTTAAATTTTTGCAACCAAGACATATTATTGGGAGCATGATCTCAATTTTCGCTATTACAAAAGAAAATGCAAAAATGAAAAAATATCCTGAAAAATATTGAGAAAAGATAGAACAGAGAAAAAATATTTTCCAAGGGTTCAGAAAAAAATTTACAAAAGATGACATCATGTCTTCATGATTCTTGTACAGAAAATGACAATTGTATAGAACATCAGCAATTAGGAAAAATGCTCATTTTTGACCAAATTGTTTTTCACCCAAATTGCCATGCTGGCTATATTCTCTCAGGCGTATTGCCTTACAGCCACATCTCAATGTCCAGTGTCACCTGGAAGTGACCAGTATCATTTGTTATTACCATGACATCACCCCCACCCCCCACCCACCATCCATCGCTAAGCTTCGCATTGGGAGCTGGGAGGTACACGCTCCTTTTTTCACTGAAAACTGTTTTCACTGATGTGGCATGGCTTCATATTTCTTTTAATGATGTACATTCTGTTTCATTCAAATTAATTAGCAGGTTATTTTTTTGCCCTTTATGTATTTAAAAAAACTCCTTCATGGAGTTTTTCCCTACTCTGTCTTGAGTGGAATATTTCACCCAGGGTCATTAATGAAATTTATATTCTATTCATCTATAGAGCAAAGTTCTAAACTCATAGAAATGTTAACTTTTCTTGCTGTAACTTAATTTTAATCTGTGGCTACCTCCAATGATCAGTAGACTATTTACTGTAAAAGATACCAAGAAAAATCTGGCAATTGTTGACAGCCCAGTTGGTTAGAATAGATTCAAAGTATCAGTTTAATATTCTCTAAATTTGAACCAATGGCCCAACGCCTGCTTTCTCTATAAAGTTGTCATCGCAGGCTGCCGGGGTCCAGCCTCGGCAGGATCCAGGGGTTACCCTCAGGATGAACGGCGTCGGCGAGAAAAGGAGAGAGACCAGCCTTGATAGGGCCAAGTCTGCGAGGGGGAGAGAGAGAGAGAATGACCAGACGGGGGTGTTTGCAGGGTCTGGCAGAGTCTGGCAAATCTTTATTTTTTACTGTAGCTTTTATATTCTAAGTTAGTACATTTTTAGGGGAAGAAAGTTTAACATTACATCATCTTGTCCCTCAGGAAACCAGGGTGTTTCCAGTAACTTCTTTGTGTCTTATACATTATCTTCTGGCCTCGGGGCCTATTGACATCTTATGACCTAGGTGAATGCAAAGCTGTTTTCCTATAATCTATTCTTTAATGAACACAAAGGTCAGTCCTTTTGCAGAAGTTATTAGGTGAATTTATCTAAAAGGTTTACCACACAAAGACTGCAGCTCCGGTGAGGCAGCCCATCATTAGCATTCCTGGTTAAAATGAACAATTCTAAACTCTTATTTTTATAAATCTTAACTCTAACCACTTTTAGAATAAATCTTTATGTTCTCTAATAGGGCTTCCTCACCCCCCCGAAGGGTTCTGTGCCCATTAGGGCCCTTTGTGTGATCAGGTTCTTTATGCTGTTTTATGATTAGGGTATTATAAGCAATCATGCGTATTAATACCAAGGGCATAAACACATTTGCCAAGCAAACTAAAATACCAGCAAAAGAGTTTAAATTGAAACACTCCTTTCACCCTGGATAATCTCATAAAATACCACCACCTGGGAAACTTATTGATTAAAGTTCTAAATTGATTCTTATTTGGAAAGAGGGAAGGCCTTCTGCCTGTGTCACAGAAATTAGGGAGTAGTCTAATATAGCAAGCATCAGAAAGGCAGAGATCATCTTTAAGGTGAGCGCTGGGGGCAGCTTTTCGAGATCCCTGAAAACCTGATCCGCCTTGCTTGTCAAGCCTTCTCCTCATGACCTTGTCATGGGTGGGATCTCGTGTGCTGGCTCCTGGCAGCAGGCCAAACAAAGTGGAGAGTGGCAACAGCTATTATCCAGATCCTTGAATCATTCAAACCTACAAGTGAAAGAAATAGTACATTTAGCTACTACTTACTCAATATTTTTTGCAATTTGCTTAATATATTTGTGTTTCAACTGATCATGCTCTGTTTCTGATTGCTTGAATATAGCAAGAGAAGAGGTTTGAACATGAAATAATTTTGCTTTTTAGTTTATTAATTGAGTGAATGGTCATTAACAATTAATCAAGGCATTTGGGGTTAGGGGTGCTGCCCTCCATCTACTGACTCATTCAGAAGATATTTAACAGGGGCTCCTTGCTCAAAGCATTGGCAAAATCACAGTAAATGAAACAGACAAAAATCCATGTACTTCTAGAGCTTACATTCTAGTGTGGAAACAAGAAATGAAATAAATGGGGAAAATCCACTATAACGGGTGCTGCTTGCTAAGGAGGTGATGTGGGGAGACTGGAATTCCAGGTGGAGGTGTGGGGGCAGGAAAGTGTCTCCACAGGTGAGGCCCCAGGTCCCTGTCCTGAAAGAGGCTCAAGCCAAGAGGTGGAGCCAAGCAGGATCTGGGAATAGTTATTTTGAGCCAACCAGTTAAATGATTCTCGTGATTTAAATATAAAACCCAAAGCTTTCAGAGCGCCGGCATTACGCGCTGGACACCCCAGTGCCTGGGTCGCCTCGCCCTGGCAGAGCTTGAGAAACTGAGGAAGGCGCTCTCCACGGCGAGGGGACACACCTGTGCAATCTGGGGGCAAAATGGAACAGTCTTCTGAAGTTGGACTAGAGTGTCTGTGTTGTTGGAAATTGTTTATATACTGGCTTTTATGATCCATTATTTATGCTCCACTCTGAGCATGTGTGTAAAGCCTGTTTTCTCAAAGTTTGCTGGCGGATGCCTCTTCCCTGTGGTCATGTGGCTCTCTTCCTGAAAAAGTCTACCTAACCTTTTACTAATGAAGTGTATTTGGTTTCTAATCTCTCTCTCTTTTTTCCCCTGCTAGCCCCTAGAGGTAACCCTGAAAGCACTTCCAATAGACAGGTGAGTATGTTTACACTGAAGCTGTAATAAGTGGCTGCTTTAGTTGTAGGTAATAACAACTGAAGTTCTTTTCATTTGGAAAGTGAAGCGCCCTCCAAGAAAGGAACAGCACACCCTGTCAATACCCCTGTGAGGCCGCAGAGAGCGCGGCAAGCTTCTGTCAGAAATCACCAACTTGCTGAATTATCAGCTTCAAGATTGTGCCCTAATTATTTATTTTACTACTTGAAATTTCAGTTTATTGTTTTGAGAAAGATTTCTGAGCCCCCCTGTTTTGTGGGACTATGTATGTGTGTGTATATTTAAGCCGCTCTCCGGGATCTGCCCCTGTCATTTGTTGCTTCTGTTTGGTGAGGGAGACTGCAGACCCGGGGCACCTCCATTTTTCGCCAAGCGCCGCCTCGGAAGGGACTCAGCTTCCTGCCGTGTGTGCTCACAGACCCCCCCTCTGCTCTTCTGAGGCTGGGTCTCCATCTGCAGTTAGAGGAGGTGACGTGCCACCCCAACCACAGCCCTCTCGGGCCTAGCGTCTCTTCGGTTCCTTCCTCCTCCCTGAAGCCAGGGCCACACCCTCCTTTCTCCAGACCACTCGCCAACTCGCTGTGTATTTTGTCTTCACCTCTCTGACATCAGGTCCCCCTGTATCTGCTGTGGGTTTGAAATGGAGACCCCCAGCGCACCTTGGATGTAACTTAAAACCATTTCATTAGGAAAGACGTGTAATACGGTTGGTCTTCTTTGTTGAGCAAGTGTTTATGGTTTCCACTTTTTAAATCCCAGGGCAAATCACTTGTGCTTTAGAACAGGGCTGGTCTGAAAGCAATTAGCTGGCTGAGTTCCCAAGACTTCCACATGACTTTTCCCTGAGGTAGCAATGGTGATGGGCACACGCGCTGCCTCGGTCTGAAATAAACTCTGCTCCAGGCACAAGCCTCACTCCTGGGCCTTTTCCCTGGAAAAGGAATCCGGCACAGTCTCCCCAGCTCTTGCTGTTTGTCGCTGCAAACCGTGATCCCGGGTGACACGGCCCTGCTGCAGCCGGCATTATTAAAGCAATTGAAGACCTTGCAGACTTTGTGAAAGAATCAGGAGTCCAACCACCAAAGGCTTTCACCTCATGAATAACCAAATACCAGGATAGGAAATAAAAGGCATCTCAGAGGATGCATGAAGCTCATATTTAATAAGAAAAAAAGTGAGCTGCTTTACTGGGTGTCTTCTGCAGTTTCCATCACGATCATCGGTGATCGTGCCACTTCTCCAGCAAATCTGATCAGTTTTATTCTCTGACTAAACGTGGTGATGGTTTATCTTTCTCCACAACTAATTAAAATAGAATGTCTTGTTTACTTAATGTGGGAGAGGCAATATCTCTTCTTGCCGCCTGTTCATATATTTAGCAGGGGATAAAAGCCAACCCAGGAGTCTCCTCAATATTTAAATGTCATTATTTTAAATGGAACTGACATGTGTTGGTTGAAATGGGTCTATGTGGAAAAATAAACCAAGAAGGTTGTACACTACTTCTCCTTTTCATTCTGTATGATTTTTAATTGGCAGAGTGCAGAATTCCAGGAACTTAGTAAGCAAACCTTTCAGTTGCATTTCTTCTTAGAAATGGAATAATGAATGAAAAGGATGAAAATAAAATTGTCAAAAAGCAGCTATGCCTCTATAAAATCTGAAGCATAAATTAGATCATTAAAAATACAATTGCATGATAAATCCATGGTGATTGGAGATTCTGCAGAATGTTTAATATATTGAAGCTACTTACAGTACATGAAATAAATGCTAACTTCCCCAACTGATATATTTTTTTCTTATATTTCTGAACATTGAATGAAAGAAAAGTGCTAGAGGTTAAGAAGTGCCCAAAATACTTTTATTTATTTTAATTATTTCTTACATCTCAAGTGGGGCTTCCCTGGTGGGTCAGTCAGTGGTAAAGAATCTGCCTGCCAAGACAGGAAACATAGGTTCGACTCCTAGGTCAGGAAGGTACTCTGGAGAAGGGAATGGCAACCCACTGCAGTATTCTTGCCTGGGAAATGCCATGGACAGAGGAGCCTGGTGGTCTGCAGTCCGTGGGGTCACAAAGAGTCAGACGCGGCTGAGCGACTAAGCAGCTACAGCAATCCCGAGTGAAGTGCTCTCTCTTTTCACTTCTGTATAAAATGTTGCTTTTCCCTTTGCTCTTATGAGCTGGATTTATTTTATTCCTGGAAGGCAAGCCTTCGTTTTCAGAAACAAGTGCTCCAAATGTCTTAATACATCTCTTTTTTGTCTTTTTTTTTTCAGCCAAGGAAGCAAGGATAAATGACTCCACAGCAGGTCCTAGACACATGGCCAACTCCCTCACCAAAAAGCAATTAAAAAAAAACAAAACAAACACATAGTATTTGCACTTTGTACTTTAACTGTAAATTCACTTTGTAGAAATGAGATATTTAAACAGACGGCTTTAATCTGTGAAAATGGAAGGGCTGGCTTCAGAAAATTAATCACATACAATGTATGTGTCCTTCTTTGACCTTCAAACTCTGTAGCTGGTGGAGATGTATGTTGAGTGGGTTTAAGCTTAATTTCTTCATCCTACGCATGTTAACCGACAGAAGCCTTGGCTGAGGTGCCCTGGCTCCGACCTCCTCCTGACGGGCGTCTTACTAGCAGTCCCGCCAGGTTGGCTTTGCGAGGGATCTCCCGTCCCGGCGGCATCGCTGAATCCATGCTGGAAGCTCTGCGGCTCCGCAGACGTCTGTAACCGACTGCTGTCCCCGTCCCGGGTTTGTTCCTTTCTTGGGATTTTCTGTTAGCTTGTTGGTTTTCCTTCCCGAGTTCCTGCGCATGCAATGAGTTATCCAACCACTAGCGCAGTCTTTATCCATAGAGCCCTAGTAGAAAAGGAGATATTTCAAACTCGTCGTGGTATGCCTGCTTTTCCACTGCGAGTTTCTGTCTGAGTTTTGCCTTGGGCTCAGATTATCCACGCTATAAATGCTAGAGAATTCTGTCTGCCTTCCCGAGGCAGCGTGGAGGGGCCCGATGTTCAGAAGAGTAAATTTAATCATGATCTGACCCAGCCAGCCAAACATGCTTGTCAGCCTTCTCCTCTTACGCCTGGCCCCTGTCCATCCATCCATGGTCTACCCCAGGGCCCCCGGGAAGGGAAAACGGTCACCTGAGCAAGTTACGAGCAGTCTCCTTAAAGAAGGAGTGGCCAGGCGAGGCTGTGCTGGGCGCTGGTCCTGGCAGCCGGGGACAAAGGCCTGCGGGTGCCCCTGCTTCCCTTCTTCTTTCCTGGAGGCATCCAGGGCTCGAGAACTGGTTGCTGGGAAATTCACCCAAGTGGGGCTGGACAGGGGTGGGGGGCAGTTGAAGGCCCCACAGGGGCAGTGGGCCGGGCCTTGGGAGAGCCGGCTGCCCCCGTCAGGGCTGGAGCCCTACCTCCGTGATGTGCCCACGGGCTCCACGGAGTGGAGTGGAGAGACAGACTGTGGCACTGCCTCAGCTCGCGCTTTAGGTTTGGAAAAAATCTTCCCGGCCCCAGATCCCCCAACACACAGCCTGTCGATCTGTCTCGACAGTTTTCATGGAGACGTTTCCTGCGGCGTCTCCTTTAAATTGCGGGAAAGTCAAAGTGAAACCTTGGAGCCACACAACCAGCCCCCCGCGCCGTGTGTCACCATTGTTTAAGAAACAGCTATGATCCTAAATTTATTGGATAATCTTTTATATTTCTGAACTTTGAATTTAATCATTTTTCTTAGATTAAAATAAAATATGCTATCGAAACTGTAGTCAGCCTCTTGTTTCATTCTAAGGGTGTCTGCTGTCAGGAGGCAAGAAAGGGATGCTGGGCTGGGGGGAGGTGGACCCAGGTGCTACCCCTCTGGCCGTGGGACTCGGGGTAAGTGCCTTTGGGGGTTACGGTCTCCTGCTGTCAAACGAGATGACCAGCGGTGACGTGCACCCTGGTGAAAGCACAGGCATCCACGTGTGAAGGGTGCAGGCTGGTGCAAAGGGCACACATGTTCATCCTCATGATGGGAAGCGGCCGTCCACTCACGAGGAACTGAGGGCTGGAGGACTTCCTGTCCTGCTGGATGCTGGCTGGACCACAGAAGAGACAGAATTGTTCTTGTCATGGTTAAAGCTAATGCTGCTCACATCACAGCTCCAGAAACCCTGGCAGACCATGGGTCCCTGGCCCCAGTCTCCGGGCCCAGCGTCCCATCCTTGGTTAGGCTCTCTACGTCTCCCACTGCGGTGGGGGCTGCTTCCCTCGTTTTTGCTGAGATGTGACTCACACACAGGGCTGTGAAGGGTAAGATACACATGATGATTTCCCTTCCACACACCATGAAACGACAGTCATAGTAAATTTAGATAGCATCCAGCCTCTCACATGGGTACCAAAAAATGTTGTTTTTTTCCCCCTAGTGATGAAAACTTTCAACTACTTTCTGAGTAGTTTTCAAATATGCCAACCAACGCTGTTAACTATGGTCCATCACGGTGTGGTCTGCACAGCAGCTTCTTGGCTGGCCACGCGGCCTCTAGGAAGGACTCTGTTCCTTCCTGGCAAATCTCCCCTCACCCACACTTTCTTTCTCTGTGCAGAAAAGTGTTGTCTTGGTAAAACTCCACCTTAGCACTTCAACTGTGCAATCAAGATGCTACTGGAAAGGAGTTAAGAGGAAGCTGCCAGGAAGCACTCCTTGAAGGAGAGGGGCTTGGCCTGGTTCTGGAGCAGGTAGGAGATGACGAGTGTCCAAGGAAACTTCGAGCCTGAACAAAGGCAGGTAGGCTGGAGGGACGCCGGAGCCATGGAGGCAGTGGGCCAACATGCCAGGGTCGGGGCAGATGGTTCTTATTGCTAACTATTAAGACTTAAATTAAAAACAGAAATTGTTTCCCTTACGTACCTGGTGCAGCTGTTTTTGGTGATAGATGCCTCCCTCCCCCAAGGCCCTCCCCGCCTTCTCATGTTGAAAAATGCTCTCCTGCCTCCTTGTCAAAAACCTCCAAGTGGAAGATTATTTAGAAGTGCACTGACCAACTCATAAATCACGCCCATGAAAGTCACAACCGGAATTTTCCAAAGTTATCAAGATGGAAGTTGTCAGCATTTTTGTAACCCATGTGCAGAAATGACTGACATCATCATAAGCTGCCAAGTGAACCCCAGATCTCATAAACAACAGAGCCAGACTGGAGAGAAAATAAGGGGGAAAGTAAGAAGCCCGTGGGCCTGTGGTGATGGTGGAGGTGAAAATGGTGGTAGGGAGGAGGAGGAGGATGATGGCGCTGCTGCTGACTGTGACGGTAACGGTGATGGTGGTCACGGGGATGATGGTGGTGATGCTGACTGTGATGGTGATAGTGATGGTGGTCATGGTGGTGGTGATGGTGGTGACTGGGGTGATGATGGGAGTGATGCTCATGACTGTGATGGTGATAGTGATGGTGGTCACGGGGATGGTGGTGGTGATGCTGACTGTGATGATAATGGTGATGATGGTCATGGTGGTGGTGATGGTGATGGTGGTGATGGTGATCGGGGTGATGATGGTGGTGATGCTGACTGTGATGGTGATAGTGATGGTGGTCACGGGGATGGTGGTGGTGGTGACTGTGATGATGGTGATGGTGTTGATGGTGGTGGTGACGGTGATCAGGGTGATGGTGATGGTGATCAGGGTGATGATGGTGGTGATGCTGACTGTGATGATTGGTGATGGTGATGATGGTGATGGTGTTGATGGTGGTGACGGTGACGGTGATCAGGGTGATGATCATGATGGTGGTCACGGGGATGGTGGTGGTGGTGACTGTTATGATGATGGTTTTCTCCCTAATACCATATACTACCACAAAACCTTGGAGAAGGGAATGGCATCCCGCTCCAGTATCCTTGCCTGGAAAATCCCATGGACAGAGGAGCTGGCAGGCTGCAGTTCAGAGGTTGCAAAGACTTGGATAAGACTCTGTGTGTGACTCTTTGAGTGACCTGAGCACAGCACATACCACAGTGGCCAAAATTTGTAAAGCATTTTTGATTAATTAGATGCTTAGGCATTTTTGTATTTCTTCATTCTAAAAGCAATAGCTGCTTTTTTACTACAAAGCTATAAGCAAACCACCCCAAAACTCCACAGTCTACCCTACCCTTGTCTATTCTTGTCACTCTCTGCATGTTGGCCGGGCTGGCGGGGCTCTGCTGGGCCTGCCCGTGCCTCACCCCTGCTCCAGGGTGAGGGGCTGTTGGCGGTGTGTCTCTGCGTGGCCATGGCTGAAGCACGGTGTGATTTACCCGACTGCTTGAGCACATTTCAAACCTCATCTTGTGACCTGTCTGCTCGCATCTGTGAACCACTCCTGGGCTCCGGGCAGGTCCCCAGTCTCAGCCTCCCAGGTCCCTTGGGTCTGTTCTGCTGTCTGTAGAGCAAGTTCTCGTCCCGGGCACCGGCCAGAGAGTGAGTATTTTCATCAGGGACTGGACACGACTGAGGGCAGAGGCATGCGGCACGTTTTGTGTTTTATTTGACCCGAGCCCCATTTAGTCGACAGCTGTTGAATTTCCTTGGCCACTGGCATCTCTTCTTTGCATCTCTTCTTCAGAGTTTGAGCTAGACACTTTCTGTCCAGGATGGGATGGAAGGGTGGCTGCCGGGGGCCAGAGGGAGTGTTCCACAGGCCCCGTCTGCCCTCTGACCCTGAACGGCTCGCGGGCTTTACTCCACCTTACATAGTTTATGTGAAATAAATGCCCCCTTTCTGCCTATTTTCTCTGGACAAGTGAATGCTTGCTAAGTTCTGATAAACTTGACCAGTTAATTCAATTCATGTGTGTTTCATAGTGGAAAGATTTCACACACCTTGTTATTAATATTTTACCTTCAAAACAAAGATTTGATTTCCGTCAGTTGAAGTTATGCTCAGTCAATAGATTGTTTCTTTGTTTGAAAAGATGGATGTTTATATTCCCAACCAGACTGCCCACTCGTTGCCTTCCCAGTCTGCTGTGGCTGGTGTGGTTCAGAGAGCGTCATTTCACTCCTTCTAAAGGTCTTGTAAGTGCGCCCCGGGGGAACCACCTGGAATGTTTCAGCTTAAATTTGCATATTCATGACGCTCTGAATATTAGACCAGAAAACTATTTCATTACTTTAAACGTGTCCAACTCCGCTTTTTCATCTAAGGAAATGGTCTTTCTAATTTGGTGAGCAATATAATTAACTGAGCCCTATTATAATAAAAGAAATATATTTCTGGAAGTAAGATAAAATAAATCATTTAAATGTGTTTTGAGAAGGGCTTAAGAGTGGTTGGTGGTGCTGAACGGAGCGCATGTGACCTGGAGTGGCTTCTGCCAACGACTTCCGGGCTTTCTGACACCGACTCTATCACTCGTGTGTGCGTGCTCAGCCACCTTAGTTGTTTCTGGCTCTTTGCAACCCCACAGACTGTAGCCTGCTAGGCTCCTCAGCCTGTGGTTTTCCCAGGCAGGAATATTGGTGTGGGTTGCCATGCCCTCCTCCAAGGCATCTTCCCGACCCAGGGATCAAACCCACGTCTCTTACGTCTCCTGCATTGGCAGGCGGTTCTTTTCCACTAGTGCCACGTGGGAAGCCCGACTCTAAGCTCCCTGAGCCTTAAATGCAAGTCCCCCCACCCCCAGCTTGGGAAAGAGGAATAAAATGAAAGCAGAATGTATTAATAGCAACGCTGATGTTCATACCCATAAGGAAAGGCTATTCCTTCTGGTGACCCCACAGTCCTTGACATTTTCTGATCTGGAACAAACCAGAAACGCTGCTGCTGGGTGATGGAACCTGCCTAAATGTGCTCGTGTCTGTCCCATCAGGTCCTCGAAGCAGAGCCTGTGACGAGGGCAGGTCTGCTCACCACAGCACGGAGGGATCACAGGAAAGGCTCAAAGACTCCGCTGGGCTGGATGAAAACAGTCCCGTTATGCCAGCGACACGTTAAACAATCAATAGGTTTGACGTAAGAGGCTGTCTTCCATTTCATCCCTTTCTCTCTAACTCTCCTGCCAGTTATTTTTGACTTTTTCTGATGTATTTGCCTGGAAGAGATGTGTATCCAACGAAATCTTGCGGAATGAGTTATGTTCTGTCATTATTGCTACTCTCAAGACATGTTCCAGGGAAAGGAAAATATGAGCAGGATATAGTTGGCAACTTTGGTGATGAAGCTTTTCAGAGATCAGCGCCCACCCCCGGCCCCCCAGCATGGCGAGGAGTGATGCACTCTCTTTGCGGTGCCTCCAAGTCCCGTCGCCATCACCAGCCTCCGTCACACCACAAAGTCTAACCTCAGAAATGAATCTCCGCACTGGTAAAACACTTTGACTCTTCCGTCACCCAAATGTGAACAATTCCACCTTTTTCCCCAAACCCGAAACCAATCATTTCCAACTGTGCTGTTTTTATTTGCGTTTGTGTTGGGGAGTAAAGCGGTAATTCACTGTAGCTCCCTAAGGGCTGTTGAGAATTCCTTCACTTGTAAATTTTGAGATGAACACACCCAACTGTTATTTCTCCTTTTAAGTCTGAAAATCCACGTGCCAAGTACAGGATATAGTTTTAGGCACCATAGGTCATATTTGTAATAACATCACTTATGAAATTAAATCAGGTCATGATGGCCGCCATTTGAAAACCTCAGATTCAGCAAAGAATTGTCTGTAGGTCACAGTTCACATCAAATAAAAACCTCCTTCATGATTAATGTTTCCTTCCCAGTAAGTTTATTTCCATTGTCTTCACTTATCTTCTTCTTCACATAATCTTCTCTTAGTTAACAAAAACTGTCATCTTTTGATTTTTCTATTTTTCATATTCTTACTCAGACACAAACATGTCATTTACTAAATTTGCAGTGGGCTTGCTATTTTTCATGTTATTTAGGTTTTCATGACTGAAAAAATGTAGACTAACTCATCTTTTTGTCAAATGCCCAACATGTACATTTTCCAGAGTTTCTTCTTGGGAGAGTGGGGCATGGAGACTGTGTTCCATCTTGCTGATAAAACACATGTTGACTTTAAAATGAAGATCGATCACATAATTAAAACCTGGAGAGGAAGCCCTTTCACCAGTCCCAGCTGGTCACCTGGTCACCTCCAGGCTGCTGAAAAGTCCATAGATGGCTATGCTCTGGCAGCAGGCCCAAAAGACCCTTATCTGATTATAGACTGGATGCATTTTCAACCCATTAAACCACGTGTGACTTGGATGCTTTCCCTTTTGAGCCAGACTCACACATCTGAGCTCGAGGTGGACCCTGGCCACACGACCTCTCCTGGTCTCGGACCTGAGGGTCCTGACCAGTGCTCCCGTGGGGGACCCGCGACCCGGTGTCCTCCGCCTGCCCCTCTCTCGTCAGCCGCAACGTTCTCTTCTTTGTCACATTTCTAGAGCCGCAAGTAGGGCCGAGCAGAGCTCCGTTCGTGTGTGCCAAGTGCTCAGGGTGAATCGTGTCCTTTTCTAGAAGGAGCAGCAGGAGCCCGAGGCCTTCCCGTGAGGGACCACTGACCTGGGGAGGGGTGGGCGAGTTGAACTCGCGCTTTGCTCTAGGAGTTTGTGACCTTGGGCAGGATTCCCGGCAGCTCTGAGCATCAGTATCCTCCCTGGAAAAGAGGAGCATTAATGTCTGACCCACGAGACTACAGAGCAGCCTCTCCGAGGGCAGGGCCAGTGCTGTCCTGTCTACACGCCCCCCCCCCACTCCCTCCTCTGGCAGGAAGGCCCTGATTGTCTGCCATCCGTCCCACCTCTGAGACCCCTGGAGATGCCAGCTGCTTCCCAGTCACTGCACACCTTCCTCGACCGCCACATCCCAGTCCTCCCCGCCCAGGTCCCTTCACGCCTGTCTCCTCCTTGGTTACTTCTGCTGCGGACGTCTTGGAGACCCCACCATCCCTACGGGTGGCTCTCAAGCCCTCGAGTCCACTTTCACAGCTTCTGCTCCTCTTGGATCGAGGGACCCACGGGAATGGGCCTCTGGTCCTGCCACGGCCCATCCAGACTTCTGTCTGTCCTCACTCGGACCCTAGCTCTCCTCTCGGCTCAGGGCAGAGACTCTAGTTTGTCCTCAGAGCTGCCCACTTACAAACATTCCCAGCCTCTGCAGCATGCTCTGTGAACCTCGCCAGGAACCTGGAGCTGAGCGAACCCAGACGTCTTGGACCTGTGCTGGGGCCCAGGCAGTGAGGTGATTCTGGAGATGAGAAAATCAGTCCACGCGGCTTCCCCCTCCAACGACGCTGGGCCTGTCGGGGTCTCCTCCACCTCGATTTCCTCCAGGAGGATTCTACAGCTTCTTCTGGGCCCGCCTGCAACCCCTCCAGCCCCCACCTTCCCTGACACCCAGCACGCCCTTCACAAGTCCAGCTGGCCACTTCCTCACCCCGAGGCCGTGACGGGGCCTTTCTCTCCCCCACCCTCAGGCCCCTGGGCCGACGTCCTTCTCTGCTCGTGGCGGGGTGGGGGTGGGGTCCTGCCCTCCCCCTCACCGGCTCTGGTCCCCCTGTCCCCTCCCTGTCCCCTGGCTCCCTCCCGTGATGGCAGATCCTCTTTTCCACTCGCAAGCCTCCCAGCTGAGAAGAGCCCATCTTCACCCCGGCCCCCCTCCTCTGGCCCTAATTCTCTGAGGCCCCCAGAGCTCTGTCTGGGGAACTTCCCGGGAAGAGAGCTCCCAGCTCAGTGGGGACACTGTCAGTCACTCTAGGACAGGATAGGGGGACGGGCGGGAGGGACCTGTGGCCGGCCGGCCCTCTAGCCTGAAGCCCCAGCAGGCGGTCCAGGGAGTTCCTCCCTCCCAGCCTCGGTGCGTGTCCTCCCCTCTCCCACTGGGTCTCCACCAGATGATCAGAACGGGACCCAGGAAACACGGCTTTCTCAGGGTTGGCTTGGTTTGTGAGGCCAGGTCTGGCTGGCCTGGGACTGGCTGGCCTGGGTTGGGAAGCTTTCTTTCCACCAGCCGTGAGCATGGTCCACACCTCCTCAGACCTGGTCAGAGATGCAAGCCCTCAGCCCCTCTGCCGGGGGAGCCCAAGACAGTTCCTCCCACCTGGGTGAAGCCACTCTGGTCCAGCCACCACGCTGCTCCTGGGCAGGGACATCCCTGTGGTCACCACATCACCCTCGGTTCATGTCCATCCCCCTGGGGCCACTGAGCGGCCTTCAGAGCCATTGGCCACCTCCTCCAGAAGCTCATGATTTTAACTCCCTAATCAGTGACTCCATCACCTGCCCAGCATCGTGGGTCCAGAGCGTCTCCTCCTCAGGAGGGTGTGTGATCACTGACCCTCCCTTCCCCAACACACACCCCCACCCCCCGGCATTGCGGGCCTGGAGCGTCTCCTCTTCAGGAGGGTGTGCGATCAGTGACACCCCCCTCCCCTAATCCCCCCTCCCCCACAGCATCGTGGGCTGGAGCTGCTCCTCCTCAGGACAGAATGCACATTTACTGACGTGTGTGTTTATTGCTCACGGCCTCAGCCACCTCCTGATCAGAAGCCAAGGAGGGCAGAGCTTCCTCCCCTCTCACTCATGAGTTTTCAGCTTCCAAAGCAGAGGCTGGCGTGTTGGGGGCACTAGGTGGGTGTCTGGGGGTGTCTGGAGCTCGTCCACTTGCCTGGCTGGTTGATGGGTGAGCACGGTGCCTCGTGTGGCCCAAGTGTTACCATGAAAAATCATGCTTATCCCCTTTCACTGTTTTCCCATCCACTCACTTCTTTCACCCTGGGATGGTCTCCCTGTTTTCACAAAGAAACTCCATCAGCCCCCGCCCCTTAGCCACAGGTCTCTTTAATTCTGCATCTCGTCTGGGCCCATCTGACTGGTCTCACCCCCTTTTTGTCACCTGACTGTTCTGCTTCTCCACTGTCCTGTTCTCTTCATCCATCCCTGTTTTATCACAGACGAGGCAGGAAAATATGAAACAACCAGAAAATGTCTGCACTGTCATTACTCACAGCGCTCCCGACACCGAGCATGTGGGGTTTCACCAGCAATCGCCCCGGACCCCACATGGCTGTCCTGCAGTTCAGTTCAGTGCTGACACCACTGTGGTTGGCTGGGACCCCTCCAACAGCCACACTGGGGTGAAGTCTCCGACACGGGACCTGGGAGAGGGGACCCAACAGCCCCCCCCATGGCGGGTTCTCTAAGTGGACCATTTGGAGGTCAGCTCATCGAGAACAGAGAGGAGTAAGTGAGCTCGGGAGGGCCGGGTGAAGATGCAGCAGGTACGAACTGAGGCAGTGGGGTGAGCGGGGTCTGCGTGTCATGACAACTCCAGGAGATGGTGAAGGACAGGGAAGCCTGGTGTGCTGCGGTCTATAGGGTCACAGAGTCAGGCACATCTTAGCAACTAAACAACAGCAACAGATCTAAAAATGCAGCTATTTCCTAAAAGCAGAAGGTTCTGCATAACTCATTTCTACCAAGTAGACCCTGTTAGAAGTCCTTTCACTGGAGCCTTGTTGCATCTGAACAGCCAGCCACATCACGGACAGCTTGGGGTCCCTGACAACCAAGGGTCCCGGTGCCTCCGGGGTGAGATGTTATCTGAGTTAATGATGTTTCTCTTGCCTTCATTCCCCTGCCTGTCCAACCCCTGCCTTCCTTCAGAACCAACCGACCACTCAGAGACTGAGGCCTGAGAGGCCCCATCCTCTGACAGCATCCCAGCAAACTTCTTCCCTGATGAAACTCTAGTTCCCTCTCTCTGCGCTATCTCATCTCAGCTGAGGAGCCCTGTAGGTTCCTTCTGGTTTCATCGTGGTGAAGGGTTAGGAAGTCAGGTCAGAGCTGAGCTGGCGGGATCCTGGGAAGAAAGGCGAAGACAGGCCCGGCTTTCTCTGCCTGGTTGGCCTGGTTTGGCCTGGTTTCCAGGGAGACGGTCAGAGGCGCCTGTCCAGTCAGTCCAGGAGCCGTGACTCCCTGGGGACGCGTGTCGGGCCCCCTCAGGGCCTGCTCCCTGGGCCCGGGGACCCGGCTCTCTGCCTGTGGCTCTGCCCACCCTGCGTGGCCAGAAACACTTGGCCTCGCCAGGATCCAGGGTGCCTAGCATCTCGTGTGGATGGAGTCCTCATCCCGCCTGACTCAAGCGAAGCCGTCTGTCTCTGGTTAAACGGGGGGCTCCGTCAGGAGCATCAGCTCATCACGGATTTGCAATGGCCTTCCTTCCCCTCCCCTCCGGGGACAATAATCAAGCTCAAACTCTGACTATCCCGTGGTCCTCGGAGGCGTCCCCAGATATAATTTATGTAATTCCATTGTGACTCAGTAATATCTCCAACATAAAACAATCGGCTGAGCGTGAGCCTGAAGGCCAGGGTGACTCATCCTGGGGCAAACTCATTCCTGTGGGCTATTTCAAAAGCTACACGGCATTATGGGATCACAAGAGAAAATGGTTATAAGACAATGAGTTCCATATTCCACTGCCCTGGAATCCTTTAAAACATGCAAATGCGAAATGAGTGCTCATTGACAGCTGCGATTGCTTTAAATGGAACTTTGCTTTGGGTTAGCATCAATCATGTATGTAAAACGTGAAGCATACGGCTTAGATTATCACATGAGCATCAATGTATATTTTTCTTAGGTCTCTTTTCATGTGCAGATGCTCTCATGCCCGGCTACAGAGCCAGCAGTGAAACAGTAATGTCGGACTCTCTGCTGCCTTGACATTACATTGAAACATTTACGTAAAAGGCAAGGACAAGTCATGCAGAAAGCTGGGCACCAGAGAGGTCAGCTAGGCTGATGGCAAACACAGCTAAAGCGCTCACTTCTGAACTGGTTTCTTGTGCTGACTCTCTGCTTGGGCTACAGAATTCCCATCAGATGGCAGGAGTCAAGGTCGCATTAGCTTCTTTTAAAGAGGTGGAAGGATTTGGTGGTGGGAAGGGTCTGTTAGGGAATGTTGCCCAGTTAGGGAATGTCTCTGGGGATTCACCCATAAGCAGTGTCTGGGTCTGCCACGTACTTAGGTCAGGCTCAGGGTGTATGTGGTTAAGTGTTGTGTGCAGTTACACAGGGATCAATTATATCTCCATCAGAAAATGGTGCTCAGAGTTGAAGTGACAGAATAACTTTTGAAGGTCTTCGTGAAGAACAGCGCCTGCCTTCCTGAGCTGGGTGGGGCGTCGGCCAGGTCAGCCGGGAGGGACCGGGGCAGGGTCTGCTTTCTGTCCCAGGATGTAAGTGAGGTCAGAGAGCAGGAGGGGTTCAGGCCAGGGGCTCTTTCCAGAGCAGAGAAGCTCCTTCTCGCCCAGCTGCCCGCCCCGCGCACAGCCTTCATCTCCAAGGAGCGTCAGGCATCACCAAGCCAGGGCCCCGGCTGGACCTGGACTCCTAACCCATCCACCCTGGGGTTTGCAACTCCTTCGTGTTTCCTACATGTTTGTGTCCCGCTCTCCCACGTTGCAAAGCAGGGTGTTCTGTGAGCCAGGCTCCCAGAGGTCAGCGAAGCAGCTGCCGTTGACTGGAGTCCTGTGTCCCCAGCCCCAGCCAAGGCCGACCCGTCTGAACAGGGACGGTCCCCAGGAGCCCACGGCTCCCACACGTCCGGGCCTTCCTGCTTCTCTGCCGCAGGCCGGCCCATGAGGTTCCAGCCCCTCGAGAGAGAGGTGGACCCGCGGCTCCTGCAGGGTAAGCCCGAGCCTGGGGAGGGCACAGCTGGGTGGACCAGAGACCGCTCCCTGCAACTCAAAGTGGGTGGTTTCGAGAACATTTGACAAGAGCCCTCCGCGGGTCCTCAGGTACATACCTGACCCCCGTCCTGCTCCTGGCCTGCGTGAGGAGCCACAGACGAGCGTGAGGTCTACACTTTGTCCTCACGTTTGGTCCTCACATGTGCATCAAGTCTCTGCTGTGTACCCGTCAAGATCAACCCAGCAAGGGGACCCCCATCTTGTCCAGGTCGCGACCTGGAGCAGGCGGCCCCTCAGCGGAGACTCAACGTTTCTTACTCACTGTACCAGTCACAGTCGTGCAGAGAAAGAGACAGATAGTGTGTGCATGGATGGATGTGTGCATATATGTGTGTCTCTGTGTGTATGTCTGTGTATCTGTGTGTATATGTGTATTCAGTTCAGTTCAGTTCAGTCAGTCATGTCTGACTCTTTGCGACCCCATGGACTGCAGCATGCCAGGCCTCCCTGTCCATCACCAACTCCCAGAGTCCACCCAAACTCATGTCCACTGAGTCGGTGATGCCATCCAACCGTCTCATCCTCTGTCATCCCCTTCTGTTCCTGCCTTCAGTCTGCGTGAGGCGGGGGCGGGAGCTCGTGCTCAGGTCCATCCAGAGCTGCCCCGATGAGGCAATCACCAAGCACCAGGCACATCCTGGCAGGGGAGGAGCTAACCCTGCTTCTGAGACAGATTTCCAGAAACCGGCGAGTTTACATGGGTCAGTTTAGAGCCAATGCTTCACCTACAGGTGTGGGGGCCACGTGTCTTAGGCAGGTCTGACTCCAGGTGCCCTTTGAACCTGCAGAGAGACCTCTACCTCTGTCCGTCCAGTGGGATGACGTGGGGGTGGGGGGCAGGTGGGCAGGGGCCCGGCAGCGGGAGGGGCGCCTCCAGTGACAAAAGTGCGGTGTCACCTGGCGTTGGCAGAGCCCTAGAGTCTATGACTTCCTTTTGCGAATACTCAGCAAAATCAACCCTGAAATGGACCAGATAAGGGTTATTAATAGCATTTTTCAAATAAGGAGAGACAGAGCTTATGAGTGTGGTTTACTTACCCACGTTCACAGAGCTACGCACCGCGGGGTCTAGGATTCACCCCGTTGTCTTTCCTGTGGCCGCCAGCTCTGGGTGTCCAGGGTAACGTGGACATAGCCACCGGGGAGACCGGGTGTCCATCAGCCATCACCTCCACGGACAGAGCTCCTCAGCCCCTCACCGGGAAGGGCAATGAGGACAGTGTGCAGAGGAGACAGACACGGAGGCCCAACAGGACCCCGTGGGGATCGGGGAAAGGAAGCTGCCTGATTCTTTACGTGAAGTAAGACGTGTGTGTGTGTGTGTGGAAGAGATAAAGAGGAAGAGAAAAATCCCCTCTCTCTGTGTGAGGCACCTTTATATATGCTGTTTATTGCATTAATTTTCTTCTCCGAAGCCCAGGCCTCCCTGAGGACTTCTAGTTCAAGGGCAACTGAAAAGAAAGCTTTTCAAGTACTCCTAGCCCCTGAGCTTGCTGCCCTTCTCCACGGCTGGGAAGGAACTAGTAACACACCTCTCCTGTAAGGAGAGTCTGTAATACTCCCCCAGCCTTCGTGTATCCAGACCTCTCACATCTTGAAAAGCAGCACCTGCCCTTCAAACCCAACATGAAGACGTTTGGAAGGGCCGTGGTGCTGCAGAGATCCAGTCAGGGCCCCGGTCCAGGGACTTCTGTGGTGGTGCAGGTTCCGTCTCTGGTTGGAGAACTGAGATCCCACGGGGCACAGAGCAGTTAGGCTGCAAACTGCTGAGCCCGAGTGCCACCCTCGAGAGAAGCCCAGGCTCTGCAGTGAAAGACCCCATGCGCCACAGCTGAGAGCCGATGCACCCAGATCAAACCGAACTAAAGAAATGAAACCATCCTGGCCACTCCCGAGCCCAGCCCCACTGGACTCCCCCTCACCTGGACCCCCCTGGACCCCACCGGCCACCACCCCAGGGCCCAGAGGCCCAGACAGAGGGCCCCCAGCTTCACACTCCCATCTCCTGAAATTCTGTCCCAGTCTCAGCACAAGCCTGCCACACCTTCCCCTTGCACTGCATCCCCTTGGTCCCTACCTACTCCCACGAGGAAAAATGGAATTCAATGATTTAATCCCCAGCTATTTGCAGAGAATAACATTTTCTCATGTATAAAAGTCCTTGCAAACCTTATGAGTTCAGAGTTGAAATATGTAGGGTTTCCAGCTAATTATTTTTCCAAACATAAGGTCTTGACTTTGGGAAAACAGTTAAAAGTTCAAAAACTCTTGAACATCAGATAAGTATTACAAAGCAACATTTAGATAAGTTTCAGTACGAATATAGGAATTAGAAACATATGAGTCATAATTTCCTTTAAAGCCCACTTGCATTTAGAGATTAAGGGGCAGAGAGATACTGATTAACCAAATGTGTTCAAGTATTTAGTAAATCCAAAGTATTTAAAACATCATGAAAACATTTAGGGAGAAAAATAGTTATTGCATTTACTGAATGCCCTGTAGGCCATGCAAATAAAGCAGTGTTTAGAGAGCGTTTAGTTCTTAAAAATTATTTACCGCTTGATGTTACCTAACTCGGGCCAAAATGAATCCTGAAAATTTGAATTGTGGACACATAAGCCACCTTTACATGACTTCTCATTTCCAGTTAGAGAAGGTACATTAAGATTTTCCAAGGTAGTGGCTAAAGGTGCTGATAAAGACTGAAAAGTAATGTGGCATGCTCTTTTATCATTTCCTGACAATTAGTGTGGCTAATTTAGGTTTAATAAATGTTTATGGGATACTTTTCCTTCTGTCAAAGGCTCATTTCTTCCTCAGTCAAGGTAGTCCAATATAAAACTTTTTTATAACTTATAAACACATCTAGTGTATTAGGAAAGAATGGATACCTTAGGGTATCAGTGCAAGTAGAACATGCATTTAAAATAAATAAAAGCTTCAGATGAAGTTGGGGAATCAAAGACACACAGGGTGAAACTCTCAAGGTGGGAAATGGGTATAAATGTGGTGCTTAAAGCAACTGAGGCAAACAAGGGGATGTGGTGTTGTCAGGAGCATACAGAACAACAAACTCCCCATCCCAAAGCAAGCTGGAAGAAAGAGCAAGAGAGGGCAAGTGTAAAGTGCGGGATAAAATGATTCCAATTGCACTGGTAATCCCAATAAACATAAATGGAGCTGTCTTACCTCACATAACACATAAAAGATTTTTTGAAATATTGAATAGCATTTTTATAAAATTTGAATGAAAAATACAGCTTTATGATGCTCATGGGGACCATTAACAAGATAAAGAAACACAAACTAGCTTGAAACTACGTGGAAGGAAAGCGGTAACAAAGCTTTGCTATGACAGTGATAACATTGGATAAAGTCAAATATAAGGCGAAGCATGAAGTACATGAAGAGGGGGTAATGCGTAGAACTGTGTCCTTCCTACAAAAATGGAATATTGAATTCCTAACCCTCAGTACTTAGGAAAGCGGACAGATTTTCTTTTTATCATTTGTGAATATTTGATCATATGGACAGCAGCTTTTAACAGAGGCAGTCAGCATGAAGTGATCGCATGGCCCAATGTAGTGTGACTGGTTTCCCACATGCTTATGGCGTGGACGCAGCGGGAGGGCCGCGGGGAGACACAGGCCGAGCCCCACAGGGCGATGGAAGGGCACCTGGGCCACCAGAGTGGCAGAGGGTCTGGAACCTTCCAGGGAGGTGGCCCTGCGGACACCCAAGTTCTGCCCTTGCGAATAGGGGCTTCCCTCATGACTCAGGTGGTAAAGAATCTGCCTGCAATGCAAGAGAGCTGGGTTCAAACCCTGGGCTGGGAAGATCCCCTGGAGAAGGGGATGGCAATGCACTCACAGCTAAAATATTCTGCAAATAAAACACACAAAAACAGCTTTGCCAAGAGGTTCCAGCTGTCACTTTGCTCAGCTTTCTTTCTTCAGCTGTCTCACTACTTCTGGGCCAGTTTTCTTCTTGCTAGGTTCCTGCAGTAATAATGATTTCAACCCCAGTTTGCAGGGACTAAGTTCAGGGTTTTCCCCCCTGGAAAATGACCTCATTCAAGCTGCTCTACTGAAAGATACTTGAGGCGGGTATAAAGCTCTAGGCTGGATGCATCCTCCTGGGAGCTGTACAAACCTGGCTCCTCTGCCTGCTGCAGACACCTGCTTCTTTAGGTGATGGGTGCACACCTGAATGCAGATGTGTCCTCTCGTCTGGGACTCCTATGCATTCTAGGCTATGCCCTTCCCTGCCATGCCTCTTTGAGGATCTTAAACACATGGGTTTTTAAATCCTTTTCAGATCATTTACCAAAAAAAAAAAAAAATTTATTTAAAGCTACCAAGTGGTTTTTGAGTTGTTTTCAAACTGACCTTCCGGATGTAAGGGGGGGCCTGTGCTTTGAGGTTCTGTCTGCGTCTCATCTCCCACAGGCCCTGCCTCCCTCCCCTCGAGAGCGCCTCCCCTTGGTCCGCAGGCTTGTCTCCTAGTCAGAGAACCGCGCCCCGAGGGGTGCTGCAGAGGGCGTCCCTGCCGACGCCCTGCTGCCGAGCCCCGTCCACGGTCTCTGGAGGCCCTCCGCTTCTCTCAGCCTTCGGCTGGCACTACACAGGGGCCCGGGCTCAGGTCAGCGCCTGCGGGACCTCTGTGTCCTCCAGGGTCCCGGTCCCCGGGCCACGGCGGGGCGGCCTCGGCCAGTCCAAGGAGGGGGTGCCGACACTGTTCGCGAGTGAGGCCGTCTTTGAGTACACATTGTTCGTGCTGCTTCCTGAGTATGGAAACGCGTCTGAGTAGGTTCCCTGAAAGTCACATCTACAGAAATAGAAGCCCTGTAACTCTGTCTCCTGGGCACACCACAGACTGCCTTCCTGCCCAAGAATGGGGCTGGTCACCTCACCAGGGCCACACGTCGGGGAGCTCTGTTTGCAGTTTTTAGTAGAAAATCTTCTGCAGCGCAAGAGTTGACATGAGGGAAAGAAAGGGGATTTTCTTTTTACATTTTTAGAAGAATGAAAATCTTTGCACCCAGAGGGTGGGAATGGTATATATATATATATAATATAGATATGGTATGTGTGTGTATATATATATATATAAAGCAATTTTACAGTAACATTAACTCCTTCTGTCCTCTGGCTTCAGAAATGTTCCTTTATAACTGTTCCATAAAGCAAGGGAAATATGGAATGACTGTCAATCATCGGCACTGATAAATAATACCTATTAATATTAATATTATGTTTTCATTAATTAAAATCATACTGAAATCTCCTGGAGGTGCAAAGAAGGAGCATGAAGTTGACTTCACAGTTGGGGAGCATTTCCTGTCTGTCCTTCACTAGTCACCATCAGTTTCACCTAATAGAATTCCTTATCACTGTATTAAAAAAAGTTTAGTTCAAAAGAGTAAGAGATTACATAGACATTTTAAGCATTTAATGTTTATTACAGTCTTTTACTCAAAAGATCTTTGCATGCATTTTCTTGACTTTGCTTTTTCTTCATTTCTTGAGACCTCTGTGCTCTAGCTGAATGCATAGGATTATATGGTGGGCTGTGACACGCTTTAATGAGAAAAGCAGGCAAGGCCACTGGTGGGCGGCGTGTAGCGAGTGGCTGCAGTTAACGCCGTTCTCGGGTTTCACACACTGTCGTCTGCACACTGGACGCTCAGACTGTCAGAAGGGGCCTGGCTCTCTCCGAGCCTGTCTTTCTGAGCTCAGCCTGGCTCAGATGTGACTAAAATGAGCCCTGAGTCAGCAGACTAGATTTGCATGTCTTGTAGGAACTCTGTCCACCGGCCTTCTCCATGGTCCCTGCGGCCTGGGCCGGGGCCATGGCAGGAGTGACCTGGGACCCGGCCCTGCTCTGCTCCCGGGGGTCTCAGGGCAAGTGCGCTCTTCCTCGCATGTAGGACCTCCAGGGGCCGGGGAAGGGGGGACAGGGAAGCACCTTGCTTTGTTCGGAGGCAGAGAGCTGGCTGGCAAGAAATAGGATTTCAAAGTGAGGTGTAGAGGAGAACCAAAGAGACCAACTACTGATGGTAATATTAGGAACCATCATTTGCACAATCCTATTGCACATCCTATGCACAATAGAAATATCATTCATTGAAATAAAATGAGTTTCAGATATTAAGAACTACTCTAGAAATGCTATTAATATGAATTTTAATAAATAATTACAACTTTTAAATAAAATTCTTTATTACTTACAAAACTGCTTTCATTCTGTTGCCCTGCAAACACTTGGTCTCTTAAATATATTTTTCTTCTTTATGAGTTTTTCACATAAGCACTGTAGTTATCCCAGAGTCCACATACAGAAGGAAACTGCAGAGGAAGATAAATTGTGGGGGAGGTCATTTCAGTCTTTTTCTGCCAGTGATTAATTAACTTGGATAAGTCACTGTATTAATCTTGTCTCACTGAAAAATGAAATAATTTCTCATGGACCTAGTTAATGCTCAGTTCAGTTCAGTTCAAGACGCTACAATTACGGGCTCATGTGTGTGGGTGAGGTAACCCCTGTAGCCACACCGGGATCCTCTGTCTCAGGTGAGCACCTGCTTGGGGTCCTCCAGAGGCGTCAGGGGGTTTTGGGAAGGAAATTCGAGAGCTGAGGGAGGAGCTGGCAGGATTTTTGGTTAAATCACCACCTCTGCCTCAACAGAGGAACAGCCCCCTACAGACCCAACTGGAAGACAAACGGCTGGATCAGAACAAAGGGAAACAGCCTGCTCCTGCAGACCAGTGCACAGACTCTGCGGACACAGCGTGAGCTGGTGTCCTGGACTCTGTCGGCCTGGGGGCCCGGAGGTGGCGGGCTCGTGGGACGGGATGGGACGGCCCTGTCTTCAGAGCAGCCCCCCGAGAAGGCAGCTTCCTCTTCCTGTTTCTCTCTGCAGTACAGATGCCTTCCTGGAACACTCCGTAATTCTGAATTCAGGGCCCCAGAGACTTTCTGCTGAGATGCCCAGCGTGGGAGAAGCCCCACGTGGTAGGTTCCCGAGGCTCTGGGCAGTTCCCATGACCCCTCCACCTTCGGCCTTGCAATCCCATGTGGAAATTTTCATTCCTTTCAATAATTGCTCTGCGTTTGACTTCTTGTTTATTTGTTGGGTTTCCATTTTTTTTTAAATCGAAGTGTAGCTAGTTTATAATGTTGTTTCTCAGGTGTACAAGAAAGTGAGTTAGCTATACATATATATCTATATAAATATATATGTATTTTTGACTCTTTTCCATTATAGGTTGTTCCAAGGTATTGAATATAGTTCCTGGGCTTCAGTATTTTTAAGTAAGGAAAGATGCTGATTTCAGGTAAACAATGAGGTGGAAGAAGGTCCGTGCCTCCTCTTTCTCCCTCCTGCCTCCTTGCCCCGACCCGCCACCCACTCGCTGTTGCTCAGAAACGGGCTCCAGCCCTTTCTGGTTCTACGGGGGTCAGATCCATGCTTCACTCTGAGGTTTGTTTTCCTTGCTGTCTCCCTAGTTGGGAAACATGGACACAACCCCCCTAAAAGATGAGCTGTGCGCTTTGTTATAAGCACCTTGATTAGGGCCGTGCTGACATGAATCCGTCCATGTGATGAAATACTACAGAATCACACACAAAAGTCCAGCAGTTAGGACTTCAGGCTTCCAATGCAAGGGGCAAGGGTTCGATCCCTGGCCAGGGAATTAAGAGCCTACGTGCTGCAAGGCATGACCGAAAAAACAAAATGATCTGCTGTTTGGGCTTCTCAGGTGGCAGAGCATTAAAGAACTGCCTGCCAAAGCAAGAGAAACAAGAGACACGGGTTTGACCCTTGGGTCGGGAAGATCCCATGGAGTAGGAAATGGCACTCCTCTCCAGTATTCTTCCTTGGGAAATTCTATGGTCGGAGGAGCCTGGCTGGCTACATACAGTCCATGGGGCCACAAAGAGTCAGTCTAACTGAGTGACTTAGCATGCACGCACCCACCAAAAAGGAGAATTCCTGCAAACTCTGGAGATGTTCAAGTGTGGTTTACTGTGGAGCTGACAGCCCCTGACAGCAGCTCCCATGGCCTTCCAGTCTGTTTGTTACAGAAGGGTCATCAGCAGGCACACAGGGTCCCCGTCTCTGGGTGAGTCTGCCGTCACTGCAACCGTGACTGTAGCTGCATGGTATTCCTCACAGCTCATCAGTCTTCCAGTTATGGAGAGACACTCCCCAGCTCTTGCCAGCCTGGCTCCTAGGACCCGCTCTTCTGGCCGCCTATTGGTCAAACAAAGGACAAAGAATGTCCGTTATTCTCAGGGCCATTTGTCTTGTTTCTAATCACATTTTAGGAGCTCTAAGTGCCGTAGGGGGATTAACTCTGTCATGCAGTGCTTTATGCCCCAGTATTTCATTTCCAATTTTACTTGGAGTCTGGTTTCTTTTTCTAAATGCTTTTTCTCATGAGGAGATTCCCTAAAATATAACCTGCTTCTTCAGAGGAAACTTGGGCCTCTCGAAGGAGTCAGCTGGCCTTGTTGATCCTGGCGGGCACCCACCAGATGAATGATAGAACTTGGAGGCACACAATGATTCCCTTGGTAAATTCATCACTGCAATTTTGGGCAAGAGCGTTCATCTCTATGTTTAAGGCCACTGTCCGGGTTGAAATCTGAGACCCTCACTTGCCATCAGAGCGACCTGAACAAGTGTTCTAACCTCTTTAAGCCAAGGTCTCACAGTGAAGTAGCCTCGTCACAAGGCAGTGGGGGCCGGATTACTGTCATGAAGGCAGTTACTTTGTAAAACAGCAAAGGGCACCCAAAATTCAGCAGAAGGCCCGTTCACGCCCATGTTGGTCACCTCTTTTCTGTTCATTCTGGAGAATAAGCCTTGGTGGGTGTGAGCTGCCACGGCTGTGCTTTTGCACCAGGAGATGAACACAGGCTCAGTGTTTCCCTGGGGCTGGAAACTCAGGGACTCGCGGCCCACTCGGCCCTTGACAACGCCCCAGGAATCTGAATGCACTTGACGATCTCCCAGCGTTGACTTTGCTGGCTCAGGGGTCTCTGGGGAAGCGTTGGGGTGCCGCCAGGTGGCCTTCTTGCACACCCAGCGGGCGCTGGGCTCGAATCAATGCACCCTTTTGTTCCGCTCTTGGCTTTCATGTCGCCTCACGGCGCTGCTTGGTTTTCAAGGAGAGGGTTTATTTGGAGCTCCTGCAAGAGCGGGTCTGATCCTCAGCCTCCCTAGACAGAGCCCGTGCGGCCGCTGGCTCGGCTCCTGCTTCTCCCGCCTCCGCCTGGGAGCCCCAAGGGGAGGGAAACACAGGGGAGCCCTGCTCAGCCACGAGGTCATCGTCAGGAGTGGGTGGGAGAGATTACTGGACGCACAGAACTATTTTAAGGATGAGAAGCCAGGGCATTGTGGGAATAACCAAGAGATAAGTCACTTCATGCTGCCATTTTTAAAACGTCAGCATCTTTAAGAATGGTCCGAGCACTGGGCTTTAGCCAGTACTGAACCAGGACCCTCCCTGGGGACTGCGAGCACTGGAGCCCGGCCCACCAACAGGCCCACCCCCGCCCCTCTGTCCACCGTGAAGACGGACGTTTCACTCTAGGGTAGAAAGATTTGGGTTTGAGATGTTTATTTCTGAAATAGCTGAGCGATAAAGCACAAGGCAATAGCCTTCAGTGTGCGAACCAGTAGTTCGCGCCCCCACCTCCAGAGTCAGGCGGGGCTGGAGCAGAGCCAGCCCCGGGGTGGTGGGCGGGGCCTTCCCGCAGGGCAGGACCGCAGCTTCCTCGGCTGCACTGGGGGCTGGCCAGGTCAGGAGGGACCCCGCTGCCCCCGTGCACACACGCACACACACCCTGGATTTCAGCGCTCACCCATTTCTGTAAACATCCCCACTGTGGTCGAAACCGAGCGGCCCACGTGGCATCAGCCCAGTGGCCGCGCCTCTGAGGTGCCGCCGTTGGCCGGTCCCGGCCGGTCCCTGCGCCGAGGACTGGGCCTGCGCTGAAGGTCCTCACCGTCCTCCCTCTCCGCGAGGTCGGGAGAGGCCTGGCGGCGTGTTCTCGCGTGAGGCGGCGTGTTCTCGCGTGAGGCGGCCTGGCCTCGTCTCCCCCCGCCGCCGACGTCTGCCCAGGTGGACGGCACCCAGGAGCCCCTGTGTGGGACCTCGCTGTTTTAGGTCTCGGCGCAGGAGCCACAAACGCCGCCTTGTGACCCGTCCTGCAGTGACCCCCTCAAGCACAGCCGTGACATTTAGAAAGAAGGAAGGTGATGTCAAGTATTCCCTGTCTCTGACTCTTTTGCCAAAGGCCCTTTAGGAACCTCCTTGAGGCTCCACGGTGGTTCTCTGCTAAGGTCCCTCCCCTCCCTCGCCCCTCCCCTCCCCTCCCCCACCCCTCCCCTCCCCCACCCTCCCCCATGTCTCCCGCCCGCCCCCCCACGCCCCTCCCCCCACCCTCCAGGGCGCACTCACACATTTAACCTAGGTCCCCGGGACCCATGACAGAGGTGCGCTGTTTTCTGTTCAGTGGGGAGGGCAGCCTGGGGACCCAGCCTGCTCCTCCCCTGGCTGTGACCCTGCGGGCAAAAAGGAGGAAGCACACTTTTGGGTCCTTGTGTGTCTGGAGGGAAAGTACAGTCCCTGGGATTTCTTGGTCCAAATTAGCATGTCTTTGCCCAAACTGCCTAACTGCACCCCAGCACTCTAACCACCCATCTCCCAGCTCAACTACATTTCAGAACCTCTGTAAACACCCATCAGCCAGGGTGAGAACGCAGAAGCAAGCAAGGATGACGGATTCTTTCTGGCTGCAGAGATCCCAGAGGGCAGCTGAGGACAGCGACGGAAGCCCAGCATGGGCACTGTGAGGAGGAGGCCTGTGGTACCTCGTTCTGGATGCACCTCCCAAATGAATCTGCCTGTTGCAAATGAGAAAGCTGTAGGGTTCTGTAAGAAATGCAAAGTTATATCCTGTCCCAAGGCAGGTAAGCAGTCCTGGTAACCAAACCCACGTGACTAGACTGAAAAGCCACTCTTCCTCTGCCCCTGGACGACCGGGGCAGAGGAGACCTTTCTTCTCATTGTAAACTTCACATTTCAAGCACCATCAGGCTTTCCCTACGTTATAGTAAGTGACCCCTAAGGAGGGCATGACAACCCACTTTAGTGTCCTTGCCTGGAGAATCCCATAGACAAGAGACCCTGATGGACTTCAGTCCATGGGGTCGCAAAGAGTCGGACACGGCTAAGCACAGCATATAGTAAGTGACACAAAATGTTACTGCATAATGCCAATAAGAAAAGGACTGTTTTATTCTGACCATGGTTTGTTTCTAAAAGATGAACACGCAAACAAAAAATAGCATCACAAAGAGTCACAGTCAGCTCTGTGTTGTCACCAAGAACCCCTGAAAGGACCAACTTGGCACTGAACCTTGGCTATGATCATCATAGGTCATCAACAGCGGCCCCAGGATGGTTCCTCAGCATTTCTAGACGTGAGTTTCTGGATGCAGAGAGTGTGAACATCACTTCTTCCCAGAGTCCTCAGGAAGGCGAGTGGACACATGGGCGGGGAGCCTGAAGCCCAGGAGCTGGAGGACGGGAACTGCAGTTTGCATTTTCAGGAGATTGCTCTGGGGGACTCTCCTGCTTGACGCACAGGCAGCAGCTCTTGGGTATTTAGGGCTTCATAAAACCCTCTGCACCTCTGTGGAGAACATTTACTCATCCAGTCAAACCTGGAGCCTCAGCAAAGACTGATGCTGGTGAGTAAGAGCTAAAGCATCGTCTTGCTTTGTAAATTTCCAGTTGCTCCAGTTCCAGTATACAAAGGTCAAGGTCAGTGTTGAGCTCTCAGCCCCGATGACCCAGGAGGATGTTCCTGGTGACCAGGAGCAGGGTGTCCGTGGTGAGAAATGTGTCAAACTCTCGGTCTTGTTCTTTCCTGAATATGCCCCCAAGCCCATTAAATGACCTCATTTCTTCCTGACCTACGTGTTGAGAAGGAAGACGCCCAGGAGGACGATTCAGAAAACTCATGGTCTGCGCTTACAGGAGGCAGGGAGGGCTTCTTTGTGAGCAGCAGCAGGTCCAAGGAGGCACATCGTCAGATCACCGCACAGAGCTGGCTTGCCGCAGATACTCAGAGTCTGGAATCATCTCTCCAGGCCGGGATGGGGGCCCCGGGGCTGTGCCCACCCACCTCCATTCCTTGGAAGTCGGGGTCCCCAAGCACCCTTGAGGGGAGCAGCTTGGGCAGTTCTGGGGGTCACTGCATATTCTGTCATGAGGGCCTTCTCCTGCTAAGCCCGTCCTTGCGTCCTGGTACCTTCAACGCGAGTCTCGAATAACTTCGCAGACACAGTGCAAGTACGTAGGAAGTGATTTGTGGGTCTGTTTGAACTCACATTCCTGTGTTCTGCTGCTTGCCGTGGGCAATAATTTTCTGATAGATTCTTATGAACAGAGTTTATATTAAGAGTTGCTATTTTACTTTTGAGACATGAAGTGGTGATTTCATTAAGGGGTTTTATTAGGTCTTACTAACTTGTAAATTTTCTCCAGTTGTATTTGCACTCAGAACTTTATAAATATAAAGGGAATTCTGTATTTGCCATTTTAAAAAAGATCCAAAGTATTTGAGTGGATAGCATAGTTTCATATATGTATGTACCATCACAAGGAGTTTTGTTAATGCTTCCACTGGAGGAGTTTCCTGATTCTTAGTTGTGATGTGAACTGTGGTTTCAATGATTTGCAAACTTATCCAGCATCTTCAAATAGGTGAGTGGAGGACGCATGAGATTCTGCATGTGGAATGCAGGTGTTTCTTAGGTCATGAAGTTGCACGATTGTGTTTAGAGATTTCTCGTTTGTCTTTATGGTTTAGTCACTCAGTCCTGTCTGACTCTTTGCAACACCATGGACTGTAGCCCACCAGGCTCCTCTGTCCATGGGATTCTTCAGGCAAGAATACTGGAGTGGGCTGCCATTTCCTCCTCCAGGGGATCTTCCCTTCCCAGGGATCAAACCTGCGTCTCCTGCTGGGCAGGCGAGTTCTTTACCTCTGAGCCACCTGGGAAGTCTTTACCCAGAGGAAATAAAACCTCCTCCACCTTGAATTCCTAGAAGTAGGCTAAAGATTTTAACCCTTTTGTACCCTTCAAGGCAACCATTTTATAAATAAAAATCAGCTTACCCTCTGGGATAGAAGTGAGATTTCACCACTGACCTGTGTGTCTGAGCACACGTGCCTGCTGGTGACTATTGCCTTAACATCTATCCTATTTGGATGGGACCCCGTCTTGGTACCTGGAAGATGACTTAACAAGAAGTAAAGCAGGTAAGTCCCTGATGCTGGGAAAGATTGAGGGCAGAAGGAGAAGAGGGTGTCAGAGGATGAGATGGCTGGACAGCATCACCACTGATGCAATGAACATGAACTTGGGCAAACTCTGGGAGATGGTGAGGACAGGGAGGCCTGGCGTGTTGCAGTTCATGGGGTCGCAAAAAGTCAGACACGACTGGGTGACTGAACAACAGCAACAGAGCAGGTGCATGAAGACATTTAAACATCAGGTTTTGTTGTAGGAAATGTGTTTCTTCTAAGCTTACCCTCAAGTCTTTGCAAAGTGTGGTGGGGAGGAGATCAGAAGTAACCAAAGTTACATGAGACTCTTCTCAAAGACCCTGCCTGCTTCCAGGACAAGTTTCCTTTCATGATGAAGCTTGCAGGATATAAATAAGGTATATGTATGGCTTCTCTCCCAGTGAGGAATTTGGAGGAGGGAACTTTTCTGTAGTAAAATGAGTAAAATGGCATCATAATTTCAGCAAAATTAAGGAGATAAGTAAAGTAAACACATCTCATGCTATGCACTTTTCTGGAAATTTCCTTTTTTTGTCAATGCTGAGACTCAGTAACTAAATGCTGGAATGGTCCTGGGTGATCATGAGAAAAAGTAGAGATTGGAGACATCCAATTTAGCTGTTACAGCTGGGATTTAAAATATTGACTTTTAGAAATTACATTATACATAAAAAGTATTTGTGAATCTTATGACCAAGAAGGGGTTAAAATCCAAAGTGGATAAACAGCTCATACAACTCAGCATCAAAAAAAATTTTTTTAAATGGGCAGAAAATTTGAATGGACATTTTTCCAAAGAAGACATACAGATGGGCCAACAGGCATGTGAGAATATGCTCAACATCACTAATCACCAGGGAAATGCAGATCAAACCATAACGAGACATCCTCTCACACCTGTGAGAATAACGATCATCACAGAGAGCATAAATAACAAACACTGGGGAGGATGTGGATGAAAGGGAGCCCTCGTCCACTGTTGGTGGGAATGTAAGCTAGTGCAGCCACTGCGGAAAGCAGCATCGAGGTTTCTGAAAAATCTACATGATCTAGTCATTCCCCTCCTGGTTGCGTATATCCAAAAGAAACAAAAATACTCTTAAAAAGATATATGCGTCCAAATGCTCAGAGCAGCATTATTTACAGTAACCAAGATAGAGAAGCAACCTAAGAGTCCATCAGAAGATGAATGGGTGAAGAAGATGTGGTGTATACACACACACACACAGTGGAATATTCCTCAGCCATGGAAAAGAATGAAATGATGCCATTTGTAGCAACATGGATGGGCTTGGAGGGTATTATTCTAAGTGAAATAAGTCAGACAGACAAATACTGTATGGAATTGTCTATATGTGGATTCTAAAAAGTACAGCAACTAGTAAATATAGCAAAAAAGTAACAAACCCACAGACACAGAGAACAATCCGGTGTCACTTGTGGAGAGGGGGAGGGAGGGGCAAGACAGGGTTTGGGGATTAGAGGTACCAATTGCTATGTGTAAAATAAGCTACGAGGACATAGTATACAACACAGAGAATACAGCCAATATATTACAGTAACTGTAAATGGAGCATCCTTAAGAATTTGTGAATCACTATATTGTACACCTGTAACTTACATACTATTGCACATCAGCTATACTTCAATATAAAAAATAATAAAGTAATTGAAAAAATTAGAGTACACATTAAATGCTTTTTAAAATTTTTAATGTTCAATGTCTAGAGTATTAGCATATTTCTAGGTATATATTTAGTAGGAACCCTTCCTAAACTATACCCATCATTTAAATTCATCATAATACCAGCTGCTTAAATCATACTCTAATTTCATTTACTATGGCTTGTTTGTTTATCTATTACATGCCTCTCTGGAATTATATTTATGATTTAATATTTTTGCTATAGGAAAGAAGTCATGCTGGTCAATGGTGGGCTGTCAGAAGAACTCTACAAATAGGTATTTATGATAAACAGGGTCAGCAAGGCCGACTGTTGCATTATTTTTGGACCAGAACCTTGGCAGCACTTTTGCAATTATGAGATGAAATTACTGCGCATCTTGTTCTTTGCGGTTTCTTTTCTGACGTTTAGTAGGACAGTGGACGTGTGTTGGCATCACTATTCCGTGCTTTTTGTGCATTATTTTAGGCTTATTGTTTTGTTATAAGTTCATATCATTGCTGTTTCACAAAAAAAAAGCACAATCAGTTCAAAATCAGAAAGTTAACAGCGGTTCCGTAGAGCACAGATGGCATGTTGTGATGCTGTGAAGCCTGAGGGTAAGCCCGGAGCAGTGAGAGGAGTGAGCCGTCATGAGGGAATCCTGGCCGAGGACTTCGGGAAACACGCAAGCGGCAGAGCCGGGGGTGGGGGTGGGGGCGGGGGCCTCTGTGCTGAAACCCGACGCCTGGCTGATGGTCAGTGAGCGAGGTGGCAAGGCTGGGAGGGGGAAGCCCCACGGGTGACATCAGGGCCCTTTCAAGGGGACCGCGCACAGCTCCCCAGCCCCTTCCGCCACCTGGGGGCTTGGGTCTATGAACCAGGAGGGATTCCCGCCTCCATCTCCCCACACAGTGATCTCAGATGTCCAGCCCACAGGACTGTGAGAGATCCATGTCCGCTATTGGCAAGCCTCCTGTGTGTGCCGTCCTCTCAGGGGACTGACTGGGACAGGAGGTGGGAGCGGAGGGCTGGCAAGAGAGAGGCCGGTGATCTTGGGACCAAGTGTTTTCCTGGAAAACCAAGGAGTGCAGAGGTTTGAGAAGGACCCACACGGCACAGGGGCAACGCAAGAGTGGGCAGCATTCAGAGGCAGCTCTGCTGAGCAGTGTGTGTGCGTGTGCACATGTGTGCACCTGTGTTCATGTCTGCATCAGTGTATGTGTCAGTGTGCGCGCACGCACGTGTGTGTACATGCATGTGGGAGCACACACGTGTTCGTGCCTCTGTGTGTACACATGTGTGCACATATGTGAGTGTGTGCACTTACATGTGTGGGCATGTGTGCATTTGTGTGTGCGTGCCCATGTGTGGGTGGTGGCATGTGTAGTGTGTACTTGTGTATGTGCATGCGTGCTCTCGTGTGTGTGTGTAGTGTATACATGTGTGCCTGTGCGCGCGCTCATGTATGTGTGTGTTTGTAGTTTCATATGTGTATGCATCTCTGTGTGTGTGTGTAGTGTATGCACATGTGCCTGTGTGTGCGCTCGTGTATGTGTGTGTTTGTAGTTTCATATGTGTGTGCATCTCTGTGTGTGTGGTGTATGCATGTGTGATCTCGTGTGTGTGTGTGTGTGTGTGTAGTGTATACGTATGTGCCTGTGTGCGCGCCCATGTGTGTGTTTGTAGTTTCATATGTGTGTGCATCTGTGTGTGTGTGTATACACAATTGCCTGTGTGCGCACTCGTGTATGTGTGTGTAGTTTCATGTGTGTGTACATGCATGATCTCGTGTGTGTGGTGTATACACATGTGCCTGTGTGCACGCTCGTGTATGTGTGTGTGTGTAGTTTCATATGTGTGTGCATGTATGATCTCGTGTGTGTGTGGTGTATGCAGGCATGTGTGCTCGTGTGTGTGCTCATATGTGTGTTTGTAATTTCATGTGTGTGTGTGTGTGTTTCTGACACCCAGGATCTTTCCCATCAGTGAACCCAGATCCCGGTGCCTCTGACAGGACAGTGGAAGGGCCTCCCTGGGTCTGCACACAGCAGCCATCACTCAAGAAGACCTGTCAGGACAGCTACACGCAGCCCGAGGGCTCCGGGGTGGGGCTGAGAAGACCCGAAGGGTGGCTTGGAAGCAGACCCTGATGACCTCAGGAGAAGGGTCCTCAGGAGGCGCCCCGGGGACCCTGCATCCTCATTGGCTCTCAGGCCCCCACCACCTGTCAATGGGCAGGTTGACTCACTACGAGGATGAACCATCCCACCCTCACCCTCTGCCCTGCCAGCTTCTCCCACCGTCATCTGGTCCAAGCTGCAGGAGGGCTTTCTTCCTGGGGGCCCTTCTGGGGTCTCCCCAGTTCTGGCTTCCCTGTCCCCCCAGAGGGAAGTCGCCCCCACCTGCCTTTTGCTCCAGCTGGGCTCAGCCAGAGTTAAATCTGCCTTTGGTCTGACAGTTGCCTCCTGATTGTCTATGCTTTGAAGTCCCGGGTCTCAGCACAGGCTACGGGTCTTGGGGGTCTGTGGTTCAGCTGGTAAAGAATCTGCCTGCAATGCAGGAGACCCTGGTTCAATTCCTGGGTTGGGGAGACCCACTGGAGAAGGGATAGGCTACCCACTCCAGGATTCTTGGGCCTCTCTGGTAGCTCAGATGGGAAAGAATCCGCCTCCAATGCAGGAGACCTGGGTTTGATCCCTGGGTTGGGAAGATCTGCTGGAGAAGGGAAGGGCTACCCACTCCAGTATTCTGGCCTGGAGAGTTCCATGGACTGTATAGTCCAAGGGGTCACAAGGAGTCAGACATGACTGAGCCACTTTCCCTTTCCCTTTCAACCCCCCTAAAGCAGAGACAGACAGCTGACCATCTCGTGTCAAAGGCGGA
This sequence comes from Alces alces, assembly GCA_015832495.2. Lineage (NCBI taxonomy): Eukaryota > Metazoa > Chordata > Mammalia > Artiodactyla > Cervidae > Alces > Alces alces. Next base: position 36,035,829 of record JADEYB020000007.1, read on the forward strand.
CAGCCCACGGCCCATGTGTCCAGTCAGTCTCAGATCAGTTGCCCTCACTTGCCCTCCTGCCCCCTCCCTCTGTCCTTGGTAATGAGGAGGGTCCCCAGGAGCACAGGCAGGAAGACCGGGCAGCCGGCGGGAAGGCCTCTGGGAAGGGTCAGGCACCAAGGAGCTGGTTGTTGAGCTCAGGGTAAGAGAGCGAAGCTGATAGGTGACTTTCACGGGAGGAACTCGAGTCTGAGCCTCTTTGGGAAGTGAGGTTTCAGGAACTCTCCCAGGGGCTCAGGGGTGTGGAGGTGGGGGAGCCGAGGGAGGGGTGAGATGGGGGGTCTAGCCAGAGCCCCCAGCATGGGGGTGGGAGGGCTCCTCCCCGCAGGGTCGCCTCCTGCAGCGACGGGAGCGTCTCAGGCGGACCGTCCACGCCCGGGTCACAGGTGACGCGCATCTGCACCCCCCTTCTCGCCCCGGGCCCCGAGTCCTTCCAGGGTCGCTGGTCTAATGACCGCCTCTGCGTCTGGGGCTGGAGCCTTTGCTCAGAAACCTGTCTGCTGACTTGTTTGGAGACCAGAATGCCCTCCAAGTTCCATTTCCTCACAGGGACGGTAAGCGACGTTTTCATCCTCAAAGGTGACCTTTCCACCGAGGCTGTGGCATTTGGAAGGCGTCCACCACGTATCTGAGAACAGTGTCGGGGCAGTTCCTCTGCTGTGGCCTCATCCCCAGCAAATCTGGGCCAGCCTTACGGGGGTGTTGGGTGGGAGACTCTGGCTGGGCCTGGGAAGGCCGCCTGCTGGGTTTTTCATCTTCTCAGAGTATTTATGAAACCAAGATCTCCATTAACCTCACAGCACAGCCTGCGACTCCGCTGGGCCACACGGCGGCCGGGGACCAGCTCGTCTCTGGGAAGGGGGTGCCAGCGCGGCCGTATCAGCCTGGGTCCCGGGCGGCAGCGGGAGGAACCCCACACCAGTCGGTGGGGTCTCCAAACCCTCCATTTGGTCCCTGGGTTAGCTTTTGTCTTAATTTGCATGGTTTTGACTGAAGTCATCTGGCAATATTGAAGCCCAGAACAAAATCAGCGATTTCATCTGACATTATTGCGTGTAGGTTCATGAGGTTTTGTGGTTTCTTCATCAAGCATGTAGTTAAATGTTACAAAATGAAACCATAAAAACCTTGTCTAGGAAAAATTCTTGTCTCTCCAGAGGCGCCAAACGCTCTCTAAGCTGAACGGCTGGGGAGGCAGGAAAAGTTAGTCTTGAATCAGCAAACCCTGTGAGACGAGACATGAAATCCAGCAATTAGATCGCTTTTAATAATTTAAAATTTTGAAGTAAAAATAAACTTGGAAAAGAGGACTAGTACAAAAAAATAGTGTCCTTCTGAATAGTCCAGACACCCTGAAGGTCAGCTGTTGAATCACGGCTTTGACCAAGATCCATGGGATCATCTGACGTTAAAGAAACAAGTCAGCCCTTTCCTCAGAGACAGCAAGGCTTGGACACCGGGGTCCTGGCTCCTGCTGCTCAAGAGCTGTGTGGCTGGTGTTCCTGCATCTGCAAAGCAGACTCCTGCAGTTTTAAACATTTTCCTTGTATAATGAAAAGCGTTTACTTGTTACTGATGATAAAGATATCAAGTGCCCCAATTATTCTAGGACCTCTCTGGCTGTGTCTCCTCTGTGAGTCTCCTATGCCACAGGAAGATAAGCTTCTGGTGCGCTGGAAGCCACAGTGGGGTGGGGTTGGTGAGGGGTGGGTGGGGGGCGGTGAGAGTTCTGCTGAGTCAGCGGATTCCTGGCCTGCACGCTCCACTCCAGCCCCGGGCAGTGGGGGAGGGGGGATGAGGCTCTCCTCCCCTCAGGAGCTTACATGCTAGAAATAAAGGACAAACAACATCCCAGACAAGATACGTTGGTGCCGGTGAGAACCACCAGCGAAGGCAGGAACGTGGGGCAGGGTGCTAGTTTCAGAAGCACCAAGGCTGCGCCCCACTCCCCGCACCCCCCACACCTGCCCGGGTGGTAATGCCATATTCCCTGGAACTCCTGGTGGAGACCTGCTCCAGGCCCCAGGATGACCTGGGCAAAGGCCCTGGGGCAGGGCGAGCCTGGCTCCACCTGAGCCCAGGGTGACTGACAGGGTGTGGGAGGCAGACAGAGTTCCAAGACCACAGGAGGAGCCCTGCTGGGGTGCGGGTGCCTCGTGGTTTCTCAGCGGGACGGGCACGAGAGGGGCTCGGGCAGAGGGCGGGTTGGCTAGGGTGGCTCTGCCTGCAGGGCGGGCCTGGCCCAGGAGGGAGCTGGGCACAGCCCCCTGCCCTCGCGATGTCTTGAGAAGGTGACGCTTGGAGAAGGGAGGTCCAGGCTTCAGCACTCAGATGCTGCGGTTTTCTGAGGGGAGGAAACTGTTCCCCAGGACACATGTCAGAGGTGCACAGCCATCCCATCTGCTTGGTCCCCAAGGCCCGCCAGGACATGCGGGGACACCTGAGGGAGAAGGGGTGCAAGAGGGGGCAAGGTCCACGCTTTCAAGTTCTCATGGAAATGAGACTTTGAAGACACCAGGTTTGGGGATAAATATGTTCTGAAATTTCAGAACAGGTAAAGCGCTATGTTCCAAACGCCCTTCTAGTGTCTGCAAACAGACGTGGCTCTGTGGAACTGTGTGATGTTGCTGGGTATCGGGAGGGACTTGGACCACAAGGACAGAGCAGGTAACGTGTATTGTTGTCTAGCAGTTCTTCCCCGTGTGGGCAACTGCACTCCAGGAAGCCTGGGGCTGGGGGAGCTCACACCTGGGGACAGTGCGTCCCAGAGGCAAGGTGGCCCGGCCGTGGCTCAGGGAGGGGCCTGACTCCGATCTGCCCAGTGGATGCCTGGACTCGCGCTCCTCGCGTGTGTCTTTCAGGCAACGACCAGGCTCCAGTCTCCTGTGGGATATGGTGTGGCCTCGGGAGAGTCGTTGAGCCGGCTGGGACAGACACCCTGGGACCTTCAGGGGCCTTGATGGCCTGAAGACTTTCCTGTGACAAGTCTGCTGGAGAGGACAGGCCTCCTCCTCCTTTTACACTCAGCCCAGCTCGTGGCCACCCCCGGGTATTTCAGGGGGGAACACAGACCGTGCGTCCCGAGGCGGTGTCACGTCCCTCAGGGAGGAGCTGCCCGTGCGAGTGGGAGCGATACCATGCCGCCAGGAGGAGGAGAGTGCTGGGTGATAGAGACTGGGGCCAAGGGGTCCGCAGGGACCTGCCTTGGAAGCAGGAAGAGGAGAGTCTCCGGGCACCAACCAGGCTGCAGAGGCCGGAGGAAAACAGTCCCACCGAGGCCCGTCGTCCCTGGCGAGCGGAAGAGCCTTTGGCCAGAGTCGTGGTTTCCTGCACGTTTCTAGTCTCTCCCCGCTCTGCTCATTGCATCACAAACTCTCCCTTTCCGTTTCAAAGGCCATCCGAAGCTTTGCGTCTCCATCTGCACAGTTTTCCGAGGGAAACACTCTCTTCTTCTCTCTAGGCTCCTCCGGTCACCGCCGTCCCCCCTGGTCCCCGCGAGGTCGGCTGCCAAGTGTGGCCCTTCTGCCCCTCCCCGCCTCCTGCCGTGTCCCCGAGATCAGTGCGACGTCCACCGCGGACCCTTCATGGACACGTGGCAGATTAAAGAACAGCATGGATGTCTGTGGTTGGCAGAATGTTAAACCTGTTCTGCTGGACATCTGAGAAACCAACTACACGATGATCGAATCCCCAAATCAAAAACAACTCTGAAAACCATTAGTCCCAGCGTTTCTCAAACGTCTCAGCCATGATACCCTCTCTCCAAGCTAAATCCAGGGCGAAAGCCCAGGGGAGGTAGTGCTTGAAGGGGGGTGGGGCTGGATGCCCCCGCGTGCTCTCTGCCCCCACCCCGAGCACCCCAGGCCTGCAGTGGCCCCGGGGCGGCGTCAGGACTTGGGGGCGGAGTTTTCAGCCACTACTTAGTCCAAGCCGTGCCAGGACCGTGCCCACTGAGCGCCTGGCCGCACGGAATCGCCTCCGCGAGCAGCGCTGGGCCTCCTTGGCTTGGTCCTGTGCTCACAGCACGCCGCTGGGCAGGAGGGCGCTTCCCGGCCGCGAGCGGGCGACATTCTGCAGGGTGAGCGTTGTGGCGTGGCTCAGGTCTAGGTTACGGAGAGACGGGCCGGGTCTCAGGGGCTGCAGAAACTCGCCGCCCTAACTCACCTTTCTAAGCTTCTGCGTTTACGCAGAAAGTGTGAGGCTCAGGTGGTAAGTGGTTGGCACTTGTTAATGGCGTTGCTGATGGAGACGACGAGGAGGAAGCGTCAAACAAGTTTACTCTTTCCCCGCACCGTGCATGGTGGGCCCCCGGAGGAGCACCGGGACGGTGCGCCCCATGCCAGCCGCCGCAGACTCGCAGAGAGCTGTGCCCGAGAGCAGAACCTGGGGAGCTGAGCTTCCAGACCTCGTAACTCCCTTGTGTGACATCGTTATTTTAAATCAAATGTGAAACATGAAGGAGGCACATAAAATTCTGTTTTTAAAACTGAGAACCCTGGTTTTCACTTTGAAGTTTTGATTTTTTTTTTTAACTCTATTGGTTTAGGGGTGTTTGAGAATACTTCTAAATTATAATGGGAAAAGTAAAAAAAAAGGTGAATGAAAAATACATTTTGGTAGAAAAGGACCAGAGACAACATTCTCTTGGCCCCTAGATGCAGCGCTCTCAGCCCTTGAATCTCAGAAAACCACCTTTCCCTAGGAAGTTGAAGAACCAGCCTGGAATTCAAAACAACCAAGATTTATTTGCCCACATTGTCAAGATAGTTCAGTTGTCTACTTGTATCTATAATCCTTTTTTATAGTGGCGAGTAGCCAGCTTGCTGGGGATCAGAGTTTGAGTGTTTCCTTTTTATGGAGTGATGGGGGCAGGGGCAGGGAGGGTCTCACCGTCACGCAGACACTGACCCCCTGACGAAAGCCGGCCTTCCTGCCCTCCCTCCGGCCCCCCCAGGCCCAGCTCCAGTCTCTGCATTCTGCGTTGAGAGGACGGAAGCCCTTCAGCGAGGAAATGACAAAGCCCCGTGGACATCGGCGCTGGAGAGATCAGCGGGCCCCTGTGGACTGAGGTGCCCCAGACGCTGCGGGACACACTCGGGCTCCGGAGCTCATGGGGACGTTCCAGCGCTCACTGAAGCTGGAGGGCCGTCCCGGAGCTGGGGCAGCACTGAGGGAGGGGAGAGCTGGCTGGACAGAGGGTGCGGACGCCGGTCCCACGGCTGAGCACACCCCTCCAGGGGCCCTGGATGCTCCCACATGCCCCGTGCGCTCTGCCTTCCGTGCACGCAGGGAAACTCACGCACCGTGGCGCCTGCAGGCTGGCTCTGAGATGAGGGTCCTGAAAGGCAGGGAGGGCTCCGGGACCGGCTCTGTCACCTCTGCCGCAGGAGACGCCACTGTCATTCAGCCCCAAGGCTCACGGCCCTCAGGCGACACTTAAACGCGACGAAAAAGTGCTTTAAGTTGGCTCCAGAGTCCCTTTTCTGCTGATTTTTCCCAACTTGGCTTCCACCGCGTGGGATTGGGGCCCTTCTGTTCCCAGGCGGTCCCAGAATGTGCGTGTCCTGAAGAGCCATCAAAGGCAAAGTTGTTCTGATTGGTTCCCCATCTTTTGTGGCTGTCAGAAAATAACCGGTATTTATTTTGAAATAATGCTTCCTGCCTTTTTGTTCTATATAAATATAATTTCTATTTACTGTAGAGAATTAAGAAAATACGGGAGGGTGTATGGAAGAAATTTAAACGGCTCATGTTTGTGCCACCCAGAGAGCACTAGGGTTAGCATCTCGGTGAGCTTTCTTTCAGGTTTTACGTCGTGTGTTTATACGCTGGAGGTGACTCTGCAGACACACGTTTAGACTGTTTTTCTCCCAGTGCTGCGTTACGAGCAGCGCTGCCCCATCTGTGGTTACCCCGTAACAGAGTGGCCCGTTCCGCCGTCGGACTTGTACGTTTCTATTTTTTTTTTAATACAGGGAGTGCTGTGGCCAACTCTGTGTACAACTCCCCAAAACTGATGGTCATTTTCTCGAATCCTGAAAGTGTTATGGGGTCAAAGGCCACAAGTCAGATGTTCTTGCACAAAAGTTTGAACTCAATATCTCACACAAATCGCTGCTAACCTGAGCATTTCAGCTCCTTTGCATCATTTTGTCCTTTATGAGATTTGAGGTAAAATGTTGCAGAACAAACGTGCTTCCTTCTGTGATATTTTTCCTTGTTTTTAACGGAAGTTCAGACCGCTCTGGGAGAGGCGTGTGCAGGACTCAGGAGGCTTGCTGAGACCGTGGCTGGAGGGCGGGGCCGTTGCCCATGGGCTGGGATCCAGCTTCGTCTCCCAGAAAGGCATGAGGCGGTGGGAACCTCAGAGCCCAGAAACACGGCCTTATTTGGAAATGGGGCCTTTGCAGAGGGAGTCAAGTTAGGGTGAGGTTGTTAGGGTGGCCATAGCCCAAAACGGGGCTTCCCAGGTGGCTCCGTGGCAAAGAAGCTGCCTGCCAACGCAGAAGATGCAGGTTCAACCTCTGGGTTGGGAAGACCCCTAGAGAAGGAGATGCCAAGCCACTCCAGTATCCTCTCTGGAGAATCCCGTGGACAGAGGAACCTGGTGGACTATGGTCCACGGGGCAGAAGAGAGCCGGGTACGGCTGAGCAGCTAAGGACAACCCACTGAGCCCCCCGTCCTTGCAAACAGAGGTCTGGAGGCCGGGACAGGGAGACGCCACGTGGAGATGGAGCAGAGACGGGGTCAGGCGTCCACGGGGACCCCGGAGCCGCCGATACTGCCCAGAACTGCAGGAGGTGAGGGAGGAAGCAACAGCCTGGGCCCCTGGCCTCCGACCTCCAGGGAGAACGCACGGCCTGGTTCATGGTCCCCGGTTCCCACCCCAGACGCTTGGGCTGCAAGCCCCGCCACTTCCGGGTCCCAGTCCCTGGGGGGAGCGGGCGTCTTCTCCCGGCTCTTAGCACAACACGGTTGACCCAGGGTTTTCCTCTGGCTGCCGGCATGGCACCCTTTCCTGCGGGGCTCTGGGGCGGCGGGTGTGCCGGGAGACCTGTCCTTCTCTGGGTGCAGACGTCACTCAGAAGCTTCGGGGGAAATACCTTGGGTCATGTTTTGAGCACAGTCCTCAGGCCCCTTTGATGCAGGTGAGGCTTGAGGCCAGCCCTCTGGGGTCACACGGGGGGAAAGGGTGCAGGAGTGTCCCCGGGGCGTGTCCTATAGGAGTGTACACGCTGAGGTTCAGGGGAAGAACCTGCCTCAGCACACACAGGATGCAGCGGGGACCCCCGGGCTGTGTCCCCTTTCATAGTTGGTCAGAAAGCTGGTCAGTCGCAGGTTAGGGTCCACAGGCATCACCCACTGCTGCCCATCGGGGTCCTTCTGCAACTTGAGGTGGCGCCGCCTCCCCCAGGGGCCCACGCCGGCCTTGCCTGCCACCAGCACGCTTTTCACAACCCCCTTCCCTGACCGTGCTGGTCGTGTAATTGCCTCCAAGTGTCCACGACTGACGGGGAAGCTGAAATACCTCCTAATCCCCAGGCCCCCTTCTTGGGCAGACAAAGGGTGTTGACAGCCGAGACGTCCCACAGGGTCAGGCTCTCGGGAGTGGACGCTCCGCAGAGATGGACAGAGCCTGGGGGCGGGGGGCGGGGAGGGAACCAAAGGAGCACGTCCTCCCCTGCTGGACACTCGTTTGGGCCAAAGTGTTCCAACACGTGTGTCCGTTGAGAGCACCACGGAAGCAGCCCCTGGAGGGCAGGTGCGTGTCTGGGGCTGGGGTCCCAGAGCCCGGCCTGAGTGCGTCTCCACACACCCTGCCCTGCCTCCTGCGTGCGCTAAGCCTAGTCCCTAAGGTAGATCCAAACAAGAGCGAGTCTAAAATGTTGGGATTTTGTCTATTAAAACTTCAGCTTCTTAAAATAGTGCAGACTTCTAATCTCTTTTCCTAAACCCGTCTTTGAGAGATTAATTAACATGGACATAGCCTTGACAACCAGGGAACTCTTCCTGGACCAGTGGGTGGCAGTCAGCTGTCCTCATGCCTTCGAGCCCTCGGATGGATGGGACTGGGGAGGGTGGACCTTTCCTGAAGGATCCTCCCACCCGCTTCCCACTGCTGTCCACCAGTGGTTTCAAATACTCTGTGAACTCCAGTCCTGAAGCCACTGTTCCTCCTTTCTGTTCTTTATTGTATTATCATCATTATTCTTTACAAGAAAAGTAGGTCATTGCCTTTATCCTACCAATCAAAGGTTTTGGAGAAATCATTTTCTTTGTGGAAACGACAAAGAATTGCCTGGAACCGTGCATGTCCCGCCCCCGATTTGACTTTGCAGGACCGTCTGGGCAGCCTTCCCTCCAGAGGGCACAGGTCGCCCCTCTGAGAACCTCTGCGGGGGCAGCACCTGTCTGGCAGCATACCTGTGACAAGCACAAAGCAGGCGTCCCCTTTCAGAGGCCATCAGGATGCTGGTAAGTTGCCGTCACGGCCCAGGTGCCAGGGGCGTCTTCGTCCATCGAGTGTGTTTCCGGCAGGCACCAGCAACCTGATATAGATCCCCAGGGGCAGCTGACACTGACCGCTGCCCTGTGGCCAGGGGCCTGCGCCCACGGGCACCCCACACCTCGCTGACCCCAGGCAGACCCCCCCTTGCCTCCCAGCACCTGTGGGGGGAGCTGAGGCACCACCTTTGATCCCACGTGAAGGAGACCAGCTCTGCTTGTTGGGGACCCGTGGGGGCACCAGTGGGGGCTCCACGCAGGTGCAGGTTCCCGCTGGAAGCGGGTCCCCAGGGGACTGGCCCGCAGAGAAGGCACGAAGGGATGGTGGCCACAGCAGCATCTCCAGTCTACGGCAGGCCTGGAAAGGGGTCCTAACACCCCCCCGCCCCCAGACACGACTGGGCTCATCAGAGGGGCCCCTGGTGCACTCTGAGCAGGACAGCATTCCTGTTGCCTGATTAAAGGAATTTTCTTTTGTGAATTAAACCACACTACACAAACCCCAAATTGTGCTGGTAACAGCCACACATGCAGTCACTCTCAGAACGCTGGGGGCCACGAGGCTGGACCCAGACCACCCGGGATTTTAGCAGCTTCTGTGCCTCCGTGGGCACCGCCAGATCCTCTGGGGGGGATTCGGAGAACCATGGGAACGGTTACAAGAAAAGCTCGCTTCCCTGCTGTTTTCCATAATTGCTTCTCCTCAACCCAATATGATTTAAGTGGAAGAAAGCAAACACATCCATTTCGGTCACCCTTTTCCCCCGCTCCCTTAATATTTCTTCTTCTGTGCATAGTCAGTCAAGGCCAACTGTGGGTGGTGACCGGGCAGTGGGGTCCAGCTGACCTGGGGTCCTGGGAGGGGAGGGCCCGGCCCGAGGGAGCAGCTCAGAAGTGAGACATTGGGGAGCCATGCGATGCTCCGCTGGGGGCCACGTTTCCGTCTCTCCCTCCTTTAAAGGCCCCTGCAAGTGTCTGTCGTCTCAATACAACTGTCCCCTCAAGTAGAGCCACTGAGCTCGTTAGAAAATGAGAGTCAGAGACGCCGGCGCCTGGTCTCACCTCCAGCTGACAGTCCCTCCTGGCTCACGGAGGCAGACCCCCGCCTCTGGGGTCTGGGTGACCCTGTGAAGGGCACGAGGCTTGCTCCTGATGGATGCCCGCCCCCCCCCCCCCCCCCCCCGCTGGGAGGGGTGAAGGCCTGGGCTTGGAGTGGTCTCTACGGCAGGATCACTTGGAGAAGAGTTTCAGGCTGTGCCGAGAGGGCAAGTTTTCTCATTTCTCATGCAAACACAGCCCCAGAGATGGGGCCCAGGGGTCAGCCTGCCCTGCGTGTGCTCAGAGGCTCCGAGAGCTGGACCCAGGCCTGGGGCTTGAACTAAATAGAAGGTGGGGGGGCTCTGCAGACGGCTGTGGGGAGGGGTGGTGGGCGGTCAGGGCCGCCCCTGAGGGGGGGCAGGGGGGCTCCACCTGGAAGGGACCGGGGCGGGGTCACTGGTCAGCACGTCCTCATTCCCATCCAGCCGGGGCGAGTGGGGGTGTGCAGGGCAGCGCTTCAGAACAGCAGCTGGTGGGGCTTGGCCAGAAGGGGTTCCTGAGCGGCACAAGCTGCCCGTCAGTTTACAAAAGCCACGCTAAGTCTGACTCCTGGGGCTGTCTTCACACTTTCTCCTTCTCTGTCTCTGTCTCCAACAAAATAGGACGTGCTTGTCCCCCTTCCCCAGGGAGTGTGTGAAGGATGCCGAGTGCCTTGCTGTTGGGCGGGGTGGGCGGGAGTAGCAGCTCTGTCACCCCTCGTTTTCAGGGGGGATCATAAGGCTCTGAGCCCCCCAGCGCCCGTCCGCTCCCGAGAGCTGCAATTGCAAACCACACTGAGAATTCGTAGTCACCTGTGGTCACCACGCAGTCCGCTCCGAGTCTGCGGGGCGTCCTGTGGGGAAGGACCCAGAGACCAGTTAGAAACACAAAGTTGTCTCCTCCGGCTCCACCTCTCCAGGTGTTTAAAAACAGACTTCACATGTGTATAGGCCCGTCTTCCTCGAGGATCTCTGCCAGGCCGGCCTTGACGAGCACAGCTTCTGTGACGCTGTCTCTCCTTGTGACAAAGCTGACGATCATCAGAAAGACGTGCTGAGAAGACGGGGAGAAGAGGGGATGGTTAAAACAGTCACGGGAAAGCAAGCTGGGTGACCAGAAGCTCAGCAGGAAATGAGCCGCTTTCTGGGGCGTTCGGACGGCTGTGGCTGCTTTTGTCACCAGCCAAACTGAGATAAATGTGAAACAAAGTACTGTAGGATGTTTTGAAATCACCTCTGGAATTGGTTAGATCTGATGAGATGATTTTACAATCATCTTAAAAGGTTATAAACATGGGAGACACATTAAGCAGAATTCCTCTTCTGCAAAGAAGTACGAGGCCATCGCACCCACCTCCTTGGTCAGAACTAGACAGAGACCAGAACCTGTAGGAGGAGGCAGGGACCCAGAGACACTGCTCTCTGACAGGAGCCGAAGCACAGGCCGCTCCAGAGACAGGCGCCTGCGTCTGAGGCCGAGGAGCTGCCCCGTGGGAGGCTGGGCCGGCGGCTGTGACCCGTGACCCGTGACCGAGGCTGCAGTGTGGGAGGGGCCTCTCGGTCACGCCCCGCTTCCCAGGGGAGGGCCTGCTCTCAGCGCTTCCCTTGGGGACCGCTCCTCCCCCAGCACCACGCACACCTGGGTCTCGGCCACCAGGCCCAGAGCCCGCCGGGTCCCGCCTCTTCTGACCTTGACGGACAGCTCAGTTCTCCTCTGATCTGGTAGGAACCCAACTTACCCATCACTCCTGAGGGTTTCTGGTGTTTTGTGTATTTGGAGGGTTTGGAGGTGTGTATATTTTAACAGGGATTTCTTAAGATGAGAAAGAGGAGAAATTTCATGGTTGCTGTTTTCCTGATTTAAAGAAGAGGCAGAGAAGTTAGCATCTCCTGCCGATTGCCTTCAGAACAAGAACCAGACAGCATCCTGGCTCAGTCCTCTCTGAGCTCCCACAAAACACAGCATTCTGGAAACCTCCATTGAAATACATGGGCTCAAAAGATAAGTCTGCCTTTTATAACTGAAAATAAGTGACAGTCAATGAGAAACACTTGTGCAGACTCTAGTCTTCGCTGAGTGGGTTAGTTGCTCAGTCGTGTCCGACGCTTTGCGACTCCATGGACTGTAGCCCGCCAGGCCCCTCTGTCCGTGGGATTTCCCAGGCAAGAGTACTGGAGTGGGCTGCCCTTCCCTTCACCAGGGCATCTTCCTGACCCAGGGATCGAACCATTCTTGACTGTCTAAGCCACCAGGGAAGCCCCAGTCTTAACACTAAGGGGAAAACAATTTCTTAATTACCTAACTCAGTGCATGCTGGAGTCCAGAGGCTTCAGTCAAGAAATCTGCAGTCTTGTTGACTCAACTGGGGTCAGGGTGGAGGGAGGTCTAAATTGCCAATCCTATCAAAAATGTACTTCACATGAGAAGGAAAAGATCCTAAACTCTACTAGTTCAATAAACATCCCTAGTTATTTGTTTTAAAAGATCCTTGGTTGGATATTACATGACACTCACAAATAGTGCTGTTGTTACTAGAAGAATTTCAACCATCTGGAATGTGCTTAGACACACGCGTTTTATTCAGCCAAGTGAGAAAAAGTCCACATACTTTTTAATGCACATTTAGAACAACAAAATGACTTAAACCTATAGGAAATCAACCCTGAATACTCATTGGAAGGACTGATGCTGAAGCTGAAACTCCAATACGTTGGCTACCTGATGCGAAGAGCTGACTCATTTGAAAAGACCCTGATGCTGGGAAAGATTGAAGGCAGGAGGAGAAGGGGACGAAAGAGGATGAGATGGTTGGATGGCATCACTGACTCGATGCACATGAGTTTGAGCAAGCTCTGGGAGATAGTGAAGGACGGGGAAGTCTGGCGTGCTGCGGTCCATGGGGTGGCAGAGTCGGATGACTTGGCGGCTGAACAACACAACAAAATATAACAAACTGCCAGTAACTTCAGCATTTGAAAATTATTCCAGATGAATACAGTGACTTGGTGTGGAGCATGGAAGCTGTGTGGGTGAGTGGAGAGGAGGACGCAGGGCAGTTCCGCCCCCATCCCTCCAAACGTCTATCCGATGTTCACGTCCGGTACTGGTTTCCTGGGGCTGCCATAATAAATACCATAACTGAGTGGTTCAGGACGACAGGGGTTTGCCCCCTCGCAGCTCAGGAGGTGAGGGGTCTGACTCCGAGGCGTCCATTCCCTCCCTCCTCCTGCCCTTCGCTTCCGGCGATGCCGCGTGGCCCTCTGCCGGCGGCCCATCACTCCAGCCCTGCCTGCTCTTCACCCAGCGTCATCCCTCCATGCCTGTCTGTGTCCTGATCTCTTCTTCCTACCAGGACACCGGGTGTGCCAGAGGCCTGCCCACCCCAGCGACCTCGTCTGACCTCTGCAAAGACCCTGCTTCCACAGCCCCAGGTCCTGGGGGCTGAACTGGAACACAGGTTTTGGGAGCACAGTTCAATTCACAGCACGTCTGGTGCTCTTGATGAGTTAGTTCATTGACCCCTGTCAGCTATCCTACCACCAACCCAGGGACTCAGATTGATGAGAGAAGCAAGGTGTCTCCTGGACCAGAGGGATTGGGGGATTCCCTAAGGGATGGGCCCTATGAGCAGCACAAATGCAGAAAAGACAACAGCCTCCTGAGGGAGGACCACTTGGGCAGGAGGATCCGGCCTCGCGGGAGCCTGCAGCCAATCTCGTCCTGTCCATCGCCAACCACAGCTTCACCACATCCAGCCCCTCAGAACCGGAGGGGATTCAGCTCCAAACGCCCGGCTGCTATGGCTGGGGCCCTCCAGGCCTGTCCCCATCAATCACACCCCAGTGTGAAGTTCCCTGTCCTCCTGCTTTGCACCAATCAATAAACCTCATGCTGGTTACGTATATTGCCATGAAGCTTCAAGCAGGGGCAGGAGAAAGTTGTACGGAGAACTTTGTGAATTTCTCCTTTCCCTGGCTTCATGCTCCCCCCGCCTACCAAGCCCCAATGCAAGGCGTTCTGGCCTTCTGCCCATGCAGTGTGACCACAGACACTCAGATCTCCTTACAGACCCACCTTCTCCACCCAGAGCGGCACCCAGGCCTGTGTCCCCCAGAGCCCGGCTCTGGTCCACGAAGCGATGCTGGGACGGCACTGGCACGCCTGTGAGAAGATGACCGACTGCATGCGTGACCGCGCAGCGGACAGACGCCCGTGCAGGAGAACTTCTCAGCTGGTGTGTTCTCTAAAGTGATACTCAGCTCTGGCTTGCCATCAGCTGTCTCATCCAAACGTGTGTGCTCGCGTGCGCAGGGACTCGGCGTGTCCGCCTCTTTGCGACCCCGTGGACTGCAGCCCACCAGGCTCCTCTGTCCACAGGATTCTCCAGGCAAGAACACTGGAAGGGGTGGCCAGTCCCTTCTCCAGGTGATCTCACTAACCCAGGGATAAAACCCATGTCTCTTGCTTCCTGTCTTGGCAGGTGGATTCTTAACCACTGCACCACCTGTAATCTAAATGAGCAGACACCTGTTACAAGGAGAGGAGAAACTTCACTGATGGAAAGGAACCCAGGGTTTCGAGCGTAATGTGTCAGGAGGGGCTGAGAAGGAAGATAAAATTCAAGTAGGTAAAAGCCTAGTGAAGAGCAGTTTAAACACTAACGTTTCCAAAGCATTCCTGATGGACGTCTTGTTTATTATGCCAATAAAATCATATTTGTACTAACCACAAATATTTTCCAGTTCAACCTACATTCCATGGAAGCCCAAAAGCAAAATGGATGTGGCTGAATGAAGATGAGCAAGCTTTGGGGGAAAAAAAAAGGAGATTAAATTCATTTCTCCATTTTTACACCAGAAACTTCTCTGAGTACATCCTTTGAAAACGCAAAGTCCTCTGAATAGGTGGGAGACCCACTGTCTGACCAATTACAATGCGGAAATCCAGCGGCAGTGGTTTCAGAACCAGCCTGCAGGTCCAGGAGGCCCCCCAGACAACCCCACGGCCCTCAGAAACCCCAACCCCTGCCAGCAGACAGTTCTCAGCTGTTCAGTTCTCACAAGTTACAGGCTTGCAATCAGCATTAGCAGATGCGTTCATTCTGAAGTTAAAATACGCTGTGCCTGGGTGCATGTGTATGCTAAGTTGCTTTAATCGTGTCTGACTCTTTGTGACCCTGTGGACTGTAGCCCACCAGGCTCCTCTGTCCACAGGATTCTCCAGGCAAAAATACTGGAGTGGGTTGCCATTTCCTCCTCCAGGGGATCTTCCCCACCCAGGGATCAAAACCCACATCTCTTATGTCTCCTGCGTTAGCGGGCAGGTTCTTTATTACTCGTGCCACCTGGGAAGCCATAAATACACTCAGAGATTCTAAAATTTTCCTTTAGAGTCCGAAAATGTTGTCCGTGTCTTTATTAGTTTCTCGATTGATTTAAAAAGTAACAGCACAATGAAGGCAAAGTCTTGGAGGAACCGGGGGGCCGTGGTGCCTCACCAGTGAGCTTAGGGCCACGCACAGCCCACTGCAGGCCGGGCTGGGAGTCCGTCCTCTGCTGGTGACCCGGTGACACCCGGTTCCGTCACTGGAGGATTCTGCAGTGTTTTCATACTTAAGGCAATGGGGGGAAAGCCAGGGTTACAAGTCTAATGACATGCTGATTCAAGGACCTATCAGAACTGCCTTTTAGAAAGAAATCTAGGTCATTATAAGGATTTTTTTAATGAATCCACATTTCCTTCAGAAACGGATACATGGATTTAAGGTTTTGATCTTCTGATTAGGAATTTCAGTGGTTACGTGGCATTCTTGTAAGTGAAGACGGTTCTACTAAGAAAGTTGTCATTATCTTTTGGAAGAAGCTAAAAATATTTCTCTGGAAAACGTGATCGTGATTCAAAGCCAGTGTAGTGGTTTGAGCTCTTCTGGCAAGTTTGAAGGTCATCCCAGGAGTGCAGGAATGGGCTGCATACAGAAGAATGTGTCTGCAGTTGAGTCTCTACTTACAGAATACAGTGGAAATAACGATTATGGCATTTGCATTTTGATAACTGAAAAGACATGCTGTCAACTCAGATCAATCTTAGTTTGAAATAGGTTATATGGTTAGAGTTTTCACGAACTCAGAATTTTCTAATAAATTTGAAATTGGAAACATGCAGTTGCCAATTGCACATTTTTATGTATTTGCCAAGGAAACTTTAAAGAGATTTACTCCAGTCCACTATCATCTTGTTTCATTTGGGGGAAAAAAAAGCTAAAAGCAGAAAGAATAGATTTTAAGCATGAATGGTAATTTTTTTAACATCGACTAGATTTAGCATTTCTTGGCTTCATTTTGTCACACAGACCAATTAAAATATGCATTTTTCAATTCAATGAATTTGGATCTGGACTATTGATTTCAGATCCTGACCCCTGGTTTGACAGCCGTATAAACATGGATTGTGTTCTATGTTGTGTTTGTAACACGAATAGCTCTGTGTTTCGTTTTGCCGCACAGATTCTGTCTTCACCCTTGTCTATCATGGGGGCACGTGTGCCAAGGAGCCCACAACTTTTATGACAAATACAGTTCCCTACACGATTTTGTAACACCTGTTGAACCCAAACCAGCAGTGACACAGAACAGTAGAGGTTCCACTGTGTTAGGAATCAAGTTAAAACTTTATCATGTTAAATATCGATCTGTTTGTTCTTTCCCTTTTGTTATAAAGAGGCTTCCCTGGTAGCTCAGAGGGTAAAGAATCTGCCTGCAATGCAGGAGACCTGGGTTCAATTCCTGGATTGGAAAAATCCCTGGAGAAGGGAATGGCTTTCTCTTCTATTATAAAGTGCAATCATTTTACATTTTGAAAAAAAGAAAAATCATTGTTATTGCTTTGCAAAAAAAAAATGTTTGCAACATTTGCTAAAAGGAGCTTTTCATTTTACATGATCTGAAAAGAAGTATAATTTTATCATCTTCCCATAGTTTTGAAGACTTTTATACTTTTATCTGGCTTTTTATTCAATTCTGAATCAAATGATCTACTTTTTCCCTCAGATTTCTGAGTGATGGCTTCATTAAAAAATAGGTGCTGTTATCTACATCTGGTAATTAAATTCAAGTTTCTTAGATACTCTTTAAATGAGGTAGAGTCACTGTTTTGAATTTGAATTAAATGGAATGGATGTTATTTAATTAAAACTTGGGTCAATCTTAAGCAGATTCACAGATTGATTATCATTATAATAATAAATAAATTATTTAATACTGACTGCAATTCATTATCAAGACATAATCCTTACATGAGCGGTTCAAAATATGAGAAAAGTTAACCTCTGCCGCTTCCCGGGGAGCCAGCACCCCGCAGCCTGCCTGGTTCACGTTTACATTTGCTCTGAAACCATCAAGCTCCCTGGCATCTCCTGAGCAGGTCTGTGGTTAAATGCTTTCTGCTCTCAGCTACCCCATCTGCACACGCCTTGTCAAGTTCCGGAGTTGGAGGAGTGTTAGTTTTGGACTTCCCTACTAATCTTCTCCAGGATCTTACATCTAAACTGGGTCGTCTCACAATGCACGCCCCTATCTGGAAGCAGTCAGATCTCATCCAACTCATACGATCAGTTTATGGAGTATGAAGACCTGAAAGGTCGCCAGCAAGTTAACCTCTGCTGCTTCCCGGGGAGCCAGCACCCCGCAGCCTGCCTCTCATACCGGTCACCACTGTTGCTGTTCAGTCCATCACTCACGTCTGACTCTGTGCGATCCCATGACTGTAGCCTGCAGGGCTCCTCTGTCCCTGGGATTCTCCAGGCAAGAACACTGCGGTGGGTTTTCACTTCCTTCTCCAGGGGATCTTCCCAACCCAGTCTTCCAACACTGGTCTCCAGTACTGTAGACTGATTCTTTACCTTGAGCCATCAGAGAAGCCCTAATTACCATACTAATAAATACCAATTAAAACAGAAGCAACTGCCCCAGGGTTCTGGATGTTAACAGTGGCCACGCCTCTAAGGAGAGAAGTCAGGATTTAAGAACCCCTGCTGGCTGAGTTTCCTCTTTTAGCTCCTGGCTTTGCCCTGAAGGCTACCTGGGTTAGGGACTGTCCGGCAGAAACAAACAATGCATTTTTGAGACAGACAAAAAGGACAAATTCCAAGGACCAGGAAGAGGATTCCCTGCACTGAATGTGGGGAAAGACCCTTTTGTTGTTTTCCTTTGGTTATCACTTTTTCCTCCTGGCCCTCCTGTTTGCTAGCTCAGTTCCTTGTGCTCTGACAGTAATGACTCCATGAGACTAAAAATCTAAGAGAAAACTTGTCTTTCTGGCCAAAGGACTTAAACTTGATAAAAAAGGACCCAGTATTTGAAGAGTATGAAAAATCCTTATTATTTATTTTTCCTTCTCTTGTCTCTGCTGTACTGAATGAATAGACCTTCACAAGCAACTCTAACCCTAAAGGAGAGCCCAGTGGGGCCCCGGAGCTGGGAAGGATAACTGAGTGGATTTCCTGTTAAAACAACAGCAACAAAATTTAATATTTTCCAGAAGATTTTAACAGGATTTAAAATTTCATAGTGTAGTATTAAAAATGTCCAGGATACAATCCCAAATTATATGAAGTACAATGAACCAGAAAATTAAGACCAACACTCAGAGGAAAAGATTATAAACAGATGCCAATTTCAATGTGACCCAGATGTTGGAATTATCAGAGAAAGACTTTAAGGCAACTACTATAACTATGCTCCTTGAGATCAAGGTAAACACTCTTGAAATGAATATAAGTGAAGTTCTCAGGAGAAAATGAGAAGCTATGAAATGGAAATTTTAGAACTAAGAAATGCAATAGATAAAATTGAATAATCCCATGGATGGGTTTGCTTGTAGAATGTAGGAGGTAGAGTGAAAAGTCAGTGAACTTAAATTTCAATGAATAGAAATCATTTCATCTGAATGACAGAGGAAAAGACAATTGGAGAAAATGAACAGAGCCTAAGGAAGCTGTGGGGTAATCTCAAAGCCCTCACACTCACAGCACTGGGGGGCCAGAGGAGGCAGAAAGACTGATGTTTGGAGAAAAATGATTTGGAAGAATAACAACCAAAACCTTCCCAAATATTGTTCAAGACAAAAATTTATATATTCAAAAATTCAGTGAACCACAAACAGAATAAACTCAAACAAACCGTGCAACCTACTTGGGATTCTGGAAACTAAATATACAGAAAAATATTTGAAAGGTGAGAAAAATAAAGTTTTTCACTGGGCACATAAGAACCAAAGTGTTTTCTTTAAAAAAAATTCATCTGTTCCTGTTTACTTTTACATAAGACATTTAAATCAATAAATAAAGTGGAGGAAAGGGCATTTCGGCTCTGGAAAAGGATGTGCAAAACATGAAGTAAAATAAAAATTAGTGGGTACATTATCTAAATATTTGGAACCTCAAACAAATATTTGGTTTGATTTTGAGGCAAGTAAACGACTCAGTCGCTTCTTTTTTTACCCCCTCTGGCTCATCGTCTGTGGCGATGACCAACAAATGAAAACACTGTAAGGTGAGTGATGGAATGTGACCGGACGGCTGGAGAAATCGCCGTTACACTCCTGAAAGTCAGGGACCTTGGGAGCTCATTTAAAGATGATCATGAAACCAACTGCTTCATTCTCGAAATTCTGTGATAATCATGGCATTTCTCAGTTTTAACTTATTACATCTTGGGGTGAAATGAAGGCTTAATACTGAGCTAGGCTGGAAAATGTGTCTATAATATTGCACTTAGGATTTGTGTGGCCCCAAATGCCTTCTGCTGCCACTGCACAAGTGGCCTTAGAGGATTTCATTTCTTCACGGGTCACAGCTAGTGCGGTACAGCTCCAAGAGCATTATGAATATGGTTTATTGTGTATCTGTAGTGAGAGCAAATCTGCTATGTGTGTAGCATAGAGCTATTAACTACACGAAACGAGGTTCCCCTTATTGACTGAAGGCATTTTACTAGCACATATTCTTTATGTCTTTTTGAAAATCCAGTTTCCAAATTCCTAAAACTTACACAAAAGAAAAAAGCATTATAAAGATGAAATATACATAGAAATTTAAAGAGAATATAGATAAGAGCTTTTAACTGTTGACACATGGGTAAAATGGAGTTTTATTGTATCTTCGTTTATAGTGGAGTCCATTTAAAATCTTCACAGGCCCCCTTAGCACCTCAGGTCATGTTTTATAAGGTCATGGTTTGACCTCTAACATATAAACCCAAAAAGAAATGAAGAAAGTTGTAACAATAGTTTACTCTCATCTGATGAAGAAAGAACAGGTAATTTATGATCCACTAAATACACTCTGAGAAGAGAAAGCCAACTATCTTTGTTATCAAAATGCAGTTAATTTATGTCCTCAAAACACCAACTTGAATAAAGCATTTGTTCATAGCTATGGAGACGATAAGAGCATTTGATTATTTTATATCCACTTTTGCTGTTTTTAGTGATATTTTAATAATAAAAACAGCAAATGGGTATACTCAAGTGTCTTTATATACTTTTATCAAATTTTTCCATTTTAATTCTTATAAAGGAGAACATCTGGACAAGGACTTTGCGATCACCACTTAGAGAAAATAAAACTAAGACTCCTTGTTTATTTTGAGGAAAGCAAGAATGACCTGTGAGTCTGCCCTAAAGGTGTCTTGACTTCATGTGGCCATGGAGGAGAAGATGGTGTGGTTTGCCCAATGATTTGCATCACGCTGCTGGAAAAAAACCACAAAAACCCTATTTTGAAAATGTTTATGTATCAGTTATTTTGCTTTTGGAAACTGTGAAATCTATGCCAGTTATTAAAGAAAGCTCACTTTGCTTCCTTTCCCCACAGCCCAGAGCTGAAATGTGTACAATAACCTACCTCTCTACACTGTTGATGAGAGCTAGCTGCCTATGACACGAGGAACAAGTGATGCTCTTGATTCAAAGAGAGTTTCTCACTCTGTGCAAATACATTCTTAATATTTTAGTCATGTTTGTCATTTCCACCAAGTCTGAAGATTCTGAGAAGTCATCTGAGCAATAATTCTTGTTTATCTTGACTAAAGCCAGGTTGGAAAGATATACAGCAACATAACAAGCCTGACATTTACTAGGCCTTGATTATGATTTTGGTAGCGGTTTGTTATGAGAGGAATCCAAACAATTCTGTCTTGTGGGTGTGGATATATATGAATTTCTATGCATTCAATTCTCACTCTAAGTACTGATTTGTCAGCATTTTTGAAGTTGCTAAACTAGACTCTCAATAAAGAAAATATGGGTGAAATGGCGGAGAATATGTAGAGTACAAAATGATGCTATTATTTATGAAATTGAAACCCATTTGAGGGTGTTAACAACAATTTACATTGTTGAATCTCTTGAACCCATAATTACCTTATATCTTGAATCTCATCTGAAATTTCTTTTTTTTTAAGATTTTCTTCTTATGTGGACCATTTTTAAAGTCTTTAGGGAATTAGTTGCAATATTGCTTCTGTTTTATGCTTTGATTTTTTTTGCCACTAGGCAAGTGGGATCTTAGGTCCCAAACCAGGGATCAAACCTGTACTTTTTGAATTGGAAGGGTAAGTCTTAACCCCTGGACCACCAAGGAAGTCCCTGACATTTCTTTTCTAGCTTAAATTGAAGAACTACCCAGAGAAAAGCAGAGCAGGTCACTCAACTGTTAGGCGAATTTTCGGGTCAGAACAGAGAGCATCAGAGACCCCCGTAATCTAAGAGAATTACAAAATATGCCGGTTATTTCAGAGGCTATAAGGCAAGGTGCTATTGCACAAATCTGCTTGCAAAGAGATCACTAGTAGCCTGGCGTCTGCATCAGAGAGGGTTGGCATGAACCTGATTAAGTCCACGTCCCAACGCCATCTGCTCCCCGGACCCCTCCGCTCCCTCCATCACCTTTTCCCTGGATGGGTCCGTGGCTGCCACCGAGGTCTCGGGAAGCGTCCACTGAAGGCAGGACACAGGATGACTGCCTGCAAAACTGAGAGTCAGATTCTCACTCTTGGGTTCCAACACAAGCTTTTGAGAACCATGGCAGGTGATGACTGAAATCCCAAGAGACTCACGGTGAACCTAGGAACAAAGCTCAGCACAGTGTGTGGGTCACGCAGGTCACAAAGGCAGACTACCCTGCTGCCCGCGGAGGTAAGTCTTCCTGGAGCAGAGGAGCAGGAGGAAGCGGAACGCGCCCGGACCAGGCTGAGTGGCTGAGCAGCGGCCCGGCCCCTCTGTCCTGCCTCCCACCCCTGCTGCGGTCCCAGCGGCGGAGCCCTGGTCGTGAGCGTGGGGGACAGAGGCCCCCAGGGCAGGACAGCGGGAAGCAGGGCTCAGGGAGGCCCCTCCGTCCGCCTGGTGCCCTCAGCACAGAAGGGCCGACACAGGGGTCCAGGCAGAGGAGCCGAGACAGTCCCGCTGCAGGGACCAGACCCGCTCGGGCCCTCCGGGAGACAAAGGGGAGACAGCAGAGTCGCTGCTTGTGACGGGGGGCTCCCGGGCCCAGGGGGACGCCGTCAAGGACGTTTCGCAGCTTTGGCCGAAGTGGAGGCTGATGGCCAGAGACCGGGCGGTGTGAACTCCTCTCTGTGGCGTCCAGGAGTGGAGCAAACCAGACATGTCTTCCCCGGAAGACACACAGAAGATACACAGGCCCCTTCGGAACGGACAGCTCACACCCTGGGAGGAAAAACAGGAGCGCAGCTCTGAATCAGCCAAGTTCAGACTGGCAACGACTCAGGGCTCAGTGACTCGGTAGTTCTTCCTCGGAAGTGAGTAGGTTAGATCTCCTGCTGCACAGATACTGTGACTCCACTGAAAATCAAACCCAAATTTAAAGAAAGCAAAGTGCCTTTTTAGAAACAAGCCTGCAGCTCATGGGAATACTGCCTTGACTGCCTTTGTTGTTCTTGAGATTTCTGCATTGGTTATATACTGCCCCCCCCACCCCCCCGCAAGGACCACTCAACAAGTGCTTATTTATGGTGTAGGGTCAGAAAAGGGATTCCCAAGGTGTCTCCTGTTGGAGGAACTAGAAAACACCCCTGAAATCCCAGAGCCCAATCCCGAGCTCGTCCTTCTTGACTCGGACATTATCTACGCGTGCAGGAAACAGCTGGGCCTCTGGTGTCTGTGAAGCCAGGACTGTACAGCAGACCTTCGGGGGCGGTAGAGATGCTTCACACCGGTGCTGACAGACTGAGCATCTGAAATGTGTCCGGTGCACCTGAGAAGCTGAGTTTTAAGTTGTATTTAATTTGGCTCCAGCTGACTGTAGCGCACAGGTGACCGTGGCCATGTAGTGGACTCCACCTGCACGTGGCCGAGGCTGTGACTGCGTCCCTTCTCTCCTTGGTGATCTTGTACCCTTCTATCTCCACAGTCAGGTGGAGGCGAGAGATGTCAGTTGAAGACCTCAGTCTTCTCTCTAGACTCCTCCTGTCTGAACATCAGTTGCCTGCCGGGCTGACCTGATAGGAAGTCTGGAGACCCACCTGGATGCTGATCCAGTGCTGAACGTGACGGTGTAGACATCTCTGGGACTGGGCTGGGCTCAGAGACGAGGCTGCTTAGCCGAGCTGCAGAGAAAAAGACGAAACGAGACAGAACTGCAGCAGAAGGGCTGGTGACGTCCGTCCGCTGTGTCCTGGGGGCTGCTCTTCCTTTGGGGCTCCTCGTCGTGAGTGACTGAAAGAACCGAGAGTTACGCAGGCCGGGCGTGTGCACCACGGTCATCTCTTGTTCCTCAGCCCGTTCATGCAGCTGTGGTTCAGTGTCTTTTGCATCTGTATTTCCTCTCCATTCACCAGCTATTTGCTCATTACATATTCATTCTTTATTTCTCTCGAACTCAGTAGCTGTTGGGAGGTAGGAAAGAGTGAGGAGCGTAGCCAAGCAGAGCCCTGACCTCCTGCTGCTCTTAATCCAATCAGGGAAACAGTGCCCCAAATCACCACTTTACTGTGCTGGGCAAGGCACACATCCTCTGACTGCCTGTATTCATGACGTCTCAGCCAACGACTTCAACGTGCCTTTGTGATTTACTCATATTATTTCCTTCATGGGTCTTGAGGGGGTGATGGGAAAACAATGCTAAATATGTTAGTTTTTATGCTAAACACTGTCAGTTTTCTGGTCTATATCCAACCAAATCTTGAATCTGGGGAGGTAATGTGTCAGGTTAAAATATTTCTTGCAGCATGTGGTGCCCATGTAATCAGTTTCCTCAATAATGACTGGTCTAGTCCTCCCAAGAGACCTGTTTAAGCAGGAGAGACTCAGGTAGCAGGTCCATTTCAACCTTTTGTCTCATCCTCCATCTCCCTGTGGGTAACATGTGTAGAAGCCTGGAGCTGAGGCAGCCCTCTTGTGAGCATGAGGCAACACTGTGTTATGTTGGTTTGGGTAATGGCAGCTGCAGTAATAAAATTTCGTTGTCACAAAAAGTTGGTAATAGTGAATTGGAAGTTCAGAGTTCCTTCCCACCCTGCTGGGATCTTTTCTTAATGCGGTGCTTGGCATCCTGACTTTTTCCACTGTGTGGTTCTCTAGCCTCACAGCTTCTGAGTTCTTTGCATGAGGCCAGCAGACAGGTAAGAGAGTCTGGAGATGGCTTACCTGCTTCTTCAGATGTTGACCTACCATATGAAGCTTAAACGCCTATACTTGGAATCCAAGGTTTTCCAGCACACAGGTATATCCCTCACGATTGCCAGATCACGCTTGCTTGTCCACCCAGCGTTTCTGTCCCCCAGACACACACATCCTCACTCACAGCATCCTTTGACTGCCAAGCTTGAGCTCCACCCTCCCAAAGTGACTTCAGCTCTGTAACTTTCACCTCAGTCACCCTCTCAAAGAATCGTCTCAAACACCATTATACGCTGAATTCTTACTCTTAGATGAAAGTAACACTTTCCTTTAATCTCTCAGAGTTTAATATATATATCTCATTTGATAGTTCATAACAGTTATTATAAACTCAAGTTCAAATCTTATTATCTTGAGATAAAAGAGATAAGGATAAAGATTGTTACTGAAGATTATTAAGCAGCTTAAAAAATTCTACAGATAGTTTGAATATTCAAATCATGTTTTATTTTCTAAATCAAATATATAAAATTCGTTCATGACTCCTTATATGTCAAAAATGGAATCTGTAATTTAACCACTATTTGTTGTCTTGGATTGCGTACTATCTGAGAATTGCAGCTTCATGTAAGATTTATTAATCTTAATAATTCAATCAACATAGAAATAGTCAGTGGAAAGATGGATTCTATGTAATGTAATTAAAAAAAACTCCATGTGGCACTTGATTTTTCATGTTTATGAAGTTACGTCTGGATGTCTGTAGATAAGCACTAATCACCTCATTCATTTTTGTAACCACTATCCCAGACGTTTCTCTAAATGAAATAATCCTTTGGTTCCATTTGTAAGTTACATTAAAAAAATATATATCTGCACTGAGATTTTTGAAAGTTTTTCTCTTTTGTCAAAGGTTAAATATCAACGCCCCCCCCCCCCCCCGTCCCTCAGCTCTTTTTTTCCTAGGTGATAGCAAGATGAAAACAAAAACAAAAGCCTTACACATCTACACCTGAGGGTTAGAATCTGCTATGTCTACCCTCACATCCCTCTGGATCAGTTTCCGTTCCTCCTGGCGGGTGTTGGTGACACTGGGGTGGCCTCTCTCCTGCACCCGAGTCCCAGGAGATCCCTTCGCCCCAGGGTACCACCAGCTCATTTCCAGTTGCCGAACACCCGGAGCCGCTGCCTTTAGCACCCGCAGGACACTTGTGAGAGCCTGGGACACTTCTGTGGCTGTTGCTACAAAGGACAGGAAAGATTTCCTGTTGGGTTGATCCCGCCCTTCCCCGCCCAGGGTGTGGGCTCCTATAGGGTATTCCAGGCCTTTCCGAGCCCAGCCGGGAGCCGCCGTGGCTGGCCCGCACCCACTAAGGAGGTCTTAGTCTCCATCCCCGACGAGCGTGATGAAGCAACACCAGTCAGGTACCCGGCCCTGAGCAACGTGACAAGGAGCTTGGAGGACTCTTCACAGCCAGTGCATCCCAGGGGATCTCAGGACTGTTCGTGTGTGTACACTCACCTGGGGAAACAGGCTCCCCACAGAGGGACCCCTGAGAACGGGGTGAGAGCGGGGTGCAAGCTTTTGTCAGGACCCTTGCCAGGAGGGCGAGATGAGAACCGCGGGCCAAAGGTGCCCGCCTGCGACATACAGGCCAAGGAAACAGCCGAGGGCGGAGGAGAGGGTCTGAGATGACAAAGGTGTCCGCCTGGGAAAGGCAGGCCAAGGAAACAGCTGGGGGCAGAGGGGAGGCTCTGAGATGGATTTCCACCAAGGGAGGGAGCCGCTTGGGCTTTCTAAATAAGAAAAGATGTGCTTAGTTTATGCTTTGCAGGGACCACTTGGCCGTTGCCAGGAGCTGACTGTAGGGGGAAGGGACCTGCAGGGGTCCGGAGGCTGCTCAGACATGTGACCACCCAGGCCGGCGGCAGCGGTGGGCCGTGGCCGGGTTTGCTCCGTGTTGGAGGTTGGGCCAATAGAACGTGCCATTGACTTGATTGTGAGATGTGAGGTTATGAGGAGCGGCATCCAAGGATCCAGCCTCAGCTGAGGACACGGGGCACTAACAGTGGTGGTCACCCCGGTTGCCGTGGGGACTAGGGCTGGGGCGGGGGGTGGGTGTCATCCGAGCCTCTGGTGGAGCGTTGCGTTGGCATCACCTGTGGGGTAGTTGTACCGGGATGCAGGAGGCTGGAGGTGACTCGGAAGGCAGCGGCCTCCAGGGCTGTTCATACACATGCTGCCTCGGTCCCGAGTGCCAAGGAGGGAGAATCGGTAAAGACTGGAAGGTCAGGGGGCAGCAGGGTGGAGGCACAGACGTCTCAGCCCAGGAGCTTGGCCAGGAGAAGCTGAGTAGGGCGACAAGTGAGGACCGACCCCTGGATTAGCTTGTTGGTGACCTTGCCAGCGGCCTTGCCTGTTCCAGCGAGGCGGCAGGGACCACCTGAGACGCTCTGAAGAGGACTTGGGAGGTGAGGTTCTGGGGGCAGTGATGTATACACGTTTGAGAAAAGCGTGCATTCATATCATAACCAGCATGTGCTGTTCAGAAGAAGGTGCTACTACTCCGGCGCCATTCAGAAACTGGAAGCAGGACAGCTATTGTGCTCCGTAAGAACAATGATGCATCTGGGGCCTTGTCCTCACTAAAACTCAGGGAAATCTCGCGTATACCACAGTGTGGCTGCAGTCATACACACTCACAGTGAGCTGGACAACTATGCCGCCACCACAGTTTGACTGGCGTCAAAATGCGTCTTCATGTACTTCAGTCGATGTGCTCAGTCACTGACTTGTGTCCGACTCTTTGGACCCCATGGACTGTAGCCCACCAGGCTCCTCTGTCCATGGGGTTTCCCAGGCAAGAATACCGGAGTGGGCTGCCATTTCCTTCTTCAGGGGATCACCTCTGACCCAGGGATGGGACCCGCATCTCCTGTGTCTCCTGCTTCGGCAGGCAGACTCTTCACTGCTGAGCCGCCTGGGAAGCCCTATATTCGTCAATAACGCAATAGAAAATGGAGAGCTGAGTCTGTACTATCACACACTCACAAAGTCATTAGTTAAAATAAATCTATTAGCCAAAAGTACATTTAATTACATAGAATTTTCTTCTTGACTTCTGATTTTCAAAGCTTCTTTGTTACCGGAGTTTTTAAGTTGCCCGGGAATAGATGTCTTAATAAATCTCCTTTTATCAAGAAAACAACTACCGTGCCATTGACGACATGGAATGATGACCACAAGATGAGATCTTTTTTAAAAAAAAAAAAAGCCAATAAACAAAGTCTCAATTAACCACCATAGCCCCTTAAAGGTTTGAGGAACTTTCCAACTCATCTGTCCTGAAGGTTTGCAAAACAGTTGGGTTGTCCTTCCTCTCTTGTTTTCCAAGAATTTTCAAGTCATACTTGAAAATGGCATTCATTTATCTCCAGATTAAGGATCTTTTGGGGTTGATGGGGCTTCCCCGATAGCTCAGGTGGTTAAGAATCACCTGCACTTCTGGTTCGATCCCTGGGTTGGGAAGGTCCCCTGGAGAAGGGTAGGCTCCCCACCCCAGTATTCTTGGTTCTCTGGTGGCTCAGCTGGGGCTGATGATGCAGATGGGAAGCCGAGGATATCGCTGACAGTGACTGGAAAAGGCAGACTCCTCTCTCCGCTTCCCCACACTCCTTCGAGTCCCCTACTGGGATGGGGGCAACATGTTTATGGTTCAGGCAGCCTCAGGTTTGAAAGGCTGGGGTATTAGTTCCCCCAGATTATGGGGAAGGCTGGAAAGCACGCCTGGGAAGAAACCAGAAGTGGAAATTCCAGCTCGCCGTGGCCCAGCATAGAGAGAGTGAGAAGGGAGGAGGTGAATGGCTGTGGCCGCTCTCCGCAGGCAAGAGTCGGGGCAGGGACATAGCCGGCCATGGCACCAACGATGCCCTGAACGGGGGTTCAGGTCCCAGCTCAGGCCAGGTGCCTGGGGCTGAGGATGAGACCTACTCACTGAGGCTGGAGCCAGTCACTGGGGATAGAAGAGGCATAACTCAGTGGTCTACCTGAACAGACCAGCAGACAGAGGTAAAATCCCTTCACTGGGTGAAGGCTTAACATTAGGTTCCAGACTCCACAGGGCCTGAGCCAACATGAAGATGGATGGAAATGAAAGTTAAGAAAATGCTGCGCAGTGTGGGCGCAGACTGTCCATAAACATACGGGATGAAATTCTCCCATTTAGTAGGTGGGGCAGCAGCTAGCATGCCTCTCATTTCAGATAAAGCAGACTCAGGAACTAGCAGGGCTTAAATATCAGCAGACAGACACCATAAATCCTCTTAAGAGTGTAGAAAGAGGTTGATACCATTGAACAGGACAGTTAAATTGCAGAACGGAGGAGCTGGAAAACCTCAAGCCTATGGGTTTGTTCATAAATCGTGGCGGGAATTTCAGGTCAACTAAAGCATCAAAGGTCAAACCACCCCGACGCTTCGTGGTCATTCTGTGGGGCAGCTGCATATGGTGAACATTTTGTTTCCGTTAAAATGTTATTCTTTCTGTAATGTTCAATGTGGCAGTACTAAAAGTGAAGTCATGAATCATCGCAGTGTGATTTTTTCCTACAAAATAAGTTTCCCAAATTGTTGTGAAAAATCTTGAACTTTTTTCTTCCTTTTCTACTAGGTCATATTTCTTTGCCTAGTATTTGCCCATTATGTTTTTTACTTCAGATCATAAAAGAAGTGTTTGTCCAATTTAAGTAGAAACACTCTGTCAGTATTATTCTTCAACTTGTGAGATACAATTGCATACAGGGAAATGATGCCTTCACTTGTAATCGCCATTCCAATCAACATATGGAACCTGTCAGTCACCCCAGAAGATTCTTACTCTTAAATTGAAGCCCATCCCCATTCTCCATAACCATCCACAATCCTGACTGCCATCATTGTAGGTTAGGTTTCCTTGCTTTTGAACTTCACACAAATGGAAGCATCCAATATAAACTATTCTGTTTCTGCCTCCTTCCACTCAGTATAATGTTCTAGAGATTCAAACAAGAAGTTATGAGAACCAGTTAATAGTTTTTGTTGCTGAGTCATGTTCCATCGTGTAATATACCACAACTTGCTTATCTGTTGGATGGATGTTGAGTTGTTTATAGTTTGGAGCTATTATGAATCACATTTTGTGTAAAATTTTTTGTGGACAGATATTTTTTAAGGGAAATAAAAAGATAACGAGTGAAATTTTTGCAAGCTTTCCAAAATGTGATGCAACCATTTTAGACTTCCATCAGCAGTCCATAGGAATTCCCGTTAATTACAACCTTGCTAGCACTTGGTCTCTCAAAATTTTAAATTTTAGCCATACTGAGGTTAGTGGAATGGTGTCATGCGGTGATTTTAATTGATATTTCTCTGATGATGAGTAATGCTGAACCCCTTTTCAAGGGTTTATTGGCAAATTCTACATCTTCCTTTGAGAAGTGTCCAAGCCTTTTGCTCATTTTATTAGGGTCTTTTTTATTATCTGTTTGTGGAAACTCATTGCATGTACTGAACATGAGATCTTTGTCAGATATATGCCTTGCAAATATTTTCTCCCAGTCGTTAGCTTACTTTTTTGTTTTCTTAATTATGCCATTCAGAGTAGGAGTTTTTTGTTTTGGTGAAGTCCAATTTACTGATTTTTATGTGTAGTGCTTTTTAAATCCATTCTAAGAAACCTTCTCTAGTTTGAAGGATAAAAATATATTTCTGTTTTCTTCTGGAAGATTTACAGTTTTAGCTTTTATGACTCATCTTGAATTCCTGCTGTAGGGGTCTAAGGATGGGGTTATGGTTAATTTTCTCCATGTTCATCCAGATGGTCAAATACAATTTGTTGACTGCGTTCCCTTCTCTTTGAGCTTCTTTAAGGTTCATCGTCTCAAATTCAGGAACTCTGCAGTAAGTTATGAAATCACTTAATGTGAGCCTTCCAATTTTGTTCTTTTTGAAGTTGCTTTGACTATTTTAAGTCCTTTAAATTTCTAAATAAGTTTGAGAATCAACTCATCAGTTTCTGAGTCCATTAGGATTTGCCTGGGATTGAGTTAAACCTGTAGATCAATTTGGAGACAATTGAAATCTTAATGATATTGAGTTTGAAAATCCATGAACATAGCATGTTTGTCCTTTTATTTAGTTCTCTTCTTATTTCTTTCAGCATTGCTTAAAAAATGTCAATATAAATGATTTGCATGTATCTCACTAAATGTTCAATTTAGCTCATTTAGCTCAGTTCAGTTCAGTCGCTCAGTCGTGTCTGATTCTTCGTGGCCCCATGGACCACAGCACGCCAGGCCTCCCCGTCCATCACCAACTCCCGGAGCTTACTCAAACTCATCTCCATTGAGTTGGTGATGCCATCCAACCATTTCATCCTCTGTTGTCCCCTTCTCCTCCTGCCCTCAATCTTTCCCAGCACCAAGGTCTTTTCAGCTCTTCACATCAAGTGGCCAAAGTATTGGAGTTTGAGCTTTAGCATCAGTCCTTCTAATGAACACTCAGGACTGATTTCCTTTGGGATGGACTGGTTGGATCTCCTTGCAGTCCAAGGGACTCTCAGGAGTCTTCTCCAATACCACAGTTCAAAAGCATCAATTCTTCGGCTCTCAGCTCTCTTTATAGTCCAACTCTCATATCCATACATGACTACTGGAAAGTCATAGCCTTGACAAGATGGACCTTTGTTGGTAAACTGATGTCTCTGCTTTTTAATATGCTGTCTATGTTGGTCATAACTTTCCTGCCAAGGAGTAAGCACTCCTCATTATTTATGTTTTATGATACTGTAAATGGAGTTCATTTCATATTTCAATAGTTCCACTGTAGTATATATAAAATATAATTTCATTTTGCTCCCTAGAAATTATTTCATTCTAGTAACTGATTTGCTGATAAACAATGTTATCTTCTTCAAATAAAACTTTTTCATCTTTCTTTTAAATCTTTGTGCTTTTATATTTTCTCACTGCCTTATTTCAATAGGAAGGTTTTCAGAATAATGCTGAATAAAAATGATGAGAAAGGATATCCTTGTCTTCCTGATCCTAAGAGGAAAACACACAGTGCCTCATCATTGGTATGTGCAATGTATCCATTACAAAATACACATCATTAGAGTTGCAGGTCTTCTGTTGCCTTTTATATAAAGCTTTTACATAATACTGGCACTGTTTTCTTACATTCAAGTTTGTGTTTGCTGAGATTTCTATAAGTAATACATCTATATTATTAAACTTACAATGTAATAAGAAATCATTGGGTACTGAATTGCTAAATGTCATGGTTATGATGGTGCCAAGATGGCAGTAGTCAGTTCAGTCCAGTCACTCAGTCGTGTCTGACCCTTTGCAACCCCATGGACTGCAGCACGCCAGGCCTCCCTGTCCATCACCAACTCCCGGAGTTTACTCAAACTCATGTCCATCAAGTAGGTGATGCCACCCAACCATCTCATCCTCTGTCATCCCCTTCTCCTCCTGCCTTCAATCTTTCCCAGCATCAGGGTCTTTTCCAATGAGTCAGTTCCAATGAGATGGCAGTAAGCATTTGCCAAAACACAGGATGATACACACAGTCAATTTTGCTGAATAAAGTTTATTTTTTAACAATAATGATAATAAAAATGTTAGACTGTAGGTTTCTCATAGTTGATTTTATTTTGTTGAGGGATTTTTATCATGAATGGATTGAATTTGTCAAAAGCTTTTTCTGAATCTATTGAGACAAACATATAATTATTTAAAAGAACCTAGACATAAAAGGGTACCTATTGAGCTTATACAAAGCTCAAGAGCAGACTTAACTCATCTGTGGTACAGAAGTCCTAAAACTTGTTTCCACTGGAGGTGGACCCGACTGGAAATGGGCACAGGGAAACTTCGTGGTTTAGAAGAAATATTGTGTCTACTGATCTCAGCAGTGATTACACTAGTGTGTCCATTTGTGTACATTCCACTGGGAAGAAACACTTGGTCATGAAGTGTCATCTATTTCAGATATTAGGGGATTTAATTTTGAGCATTACTTTGCTAGCGTGTGAGATGAGTGCAATTGTGTGATAGTTCGAGCATTCTTTGGCATTGCCTTTCTTTGGGATAGGAATGAAAACTGACCTTTTCCAGTCCTGTGGCCACTGTTGAGTTTTCCAAATTTGCTGGCATATTGAGTGCAGCACTTTCACAGCATCATCTTTTAGGTTTTGAAATAGCTCAGCTGGAATTCCATCAAATCCACTAGCTTTGTTCATAGTGATGCTTCCTAAGGCCCACTTGACTTCACACTCAGGATGTCTAGCTCTAGGTGAATGATCACACCACTGTGGTTATCTGAGTTGCGAAGATCTTTTTTGTACAGTTCTTCTGTGTAGTCTTGTCACCTCTTCTTAATATCTTCTGCTTCTGTTAGGTCCCTACCATTTCTGTCCTTCATAGTGCCCATCTTTGCATGAAATGTTCCCTTGATATCTCTAATTTTCTTGAAGAGATCTCTAGTCTTTCCCATTCTATTTGCATTGATCACTGAGGAAGGCTTTCTTATCTGTCCTTGCTATTCTTTGGAACTCTGCATTCAGATGGGTATATCCTTCCTTTCCTCCTTTGCCTTTCACTTCTCTTTGCACAGCTATTTGTAAGGCCTCCCCAGACAACCATTTTGCCTTTTTGCATTTCTTTTTAGTGGGGATTGTCTTGATCACTTCCTTCTGTACAATGTCATGAACTTCTGTCCATATTTCTTCAGGCACTCAGGGATTAGCAGATCTAATCCCTTGAATCTGTTTATCACTTCCACTGTATAATCATATGGGATTTTATTTAGGTCATATCTGAATGGTTTAGTGATTTTCTCTACTTTCTTCAATTTAAGTCTGAATTTTGCAATAAGGAGTTCATGACCTTAGCCACAGTCAGCTCCAGGTCTTGTTTTTGCTGACTGTATAGAGCCTCTCCATCTTCAGCTGCAAAGAATAAAATCAATCTGATTTTGGTATTGACCATCTTCTGATATCCATGTGTAGATTTGTATCTCTTGTTGTTGGAAGAGGGTGTTTGCTCTGACCAGTGCATTCTCTTGGCACAACTCTGTTAGCCTTTGCCCTGCTTCATTCCGTACTCCAAGGCCAGACTTGCCTGTTACTCCAGGTAGCTCCTGACTTCCTACTTTTGCATTTCAGTTGCCTATGATGAAAAGGACATCTTTTTGTGGTGTTAGTTCTAGAAGGTCTTGTAGGTCTTCATAGAACTGTTCAACTTCAGCTTCTTCGGCTTTAGTGGCTGGGACATAGTCTTGGATTACTGTGATCCATTCAAGATCACAGTATGGTTTGCCTTGAGTGGTTTGCCTTGGAAATGAACAGAGATCATTCTGTCATTTTTGAGACTGCACCCAAGTACTGCATTTCAGACTCTCTTGTTGACCATGATGGCTACTCCATTTCTTCTAAGGGATTCCTGCCCACAGTATAGATATAATGGTCATCTGAATTAAATTTGCCCATTCCAGACCATTTTAGTTCGCTGATTCCTAAAATGTCAATGTTCACTCTTGCCATCTCCTGTCTGACCACTTCCAATTTGCCTTGACTCATGGACCTAACATTCCAGGTTCCTATGCAATATTGCTCTTTACAGCATTGGACTTTACTTCCATCACCAGTCACATCCACAGCTGGATGTTGTTTTCATTTTGGCTCCATCTCGTCATTCTTTCTGGAATTATTTCTCCACTGATCTCCAGTACCATATTGGGCACCTACCGACCCGGAGAGTTCATCTTCCAGTGTCATATCTTTTAGCCTTTCATACTGTTCATGGGGTTCTCAAGGCAAGAACA
The DNA here is from genome assembly GCA_015832495.2 of Alces alces. NCBI lineage: Eukaryota > Metazoa > Chordata > Mammalia > Artiodactyla > Cervidae > Alces > Alces alces. The sequence goes on from JADEYB020000007.1 coordinate 36,069,949, forward strand.
CTGAAGTGGTTTGCCATTCCCTTCTCCAGTGGACCATGTTTTGTCAGAACTCTCCATTGAACTGATGGGATTTAATCATCTATTATTTTGTTAAAAATTTTTGCACTTACATTCCTGAATACAATTGGTCTGTATTTTCCTCTCTTTATATAGATCATCTTCAGTTAGTTCTGATATCAGTTCAGTTTAGTTGCTTAGTCGTGTCCAACTCTTTGCAACCCCATGGACTGCAGCACGCCAGGCTCCCCTGTCCATCACCAATTCTCAGAGCTTACTCAAACTCATGTCCATTGAGTCGGTGATGCCATCCAACCATCTCATCCTCTCTTGTACCCTTTTCCTCCTGCCTTCAATCTTTCCCAGCATCAGGGTCTTTTCTAATGAGTCAGTTCTTTGCATCAGGTGGCCAAAGTATTGGAGCTTCAGCATTAGTCTCTTAAGAGTCTTCTCCAACACCACTATTCAAAAGCATCAGTATCAAAAGTTTTGATATCAGAGTAATTTTAACCCCATAAAACAAGTTAAGAAGTATTTTCTCCTACACTACTTCCTGATTCTTTTTTTTAAAGACTGGTATCACTAGACTGATTTCAGCCAAACTTGAGTAACAGGTTCTGGATTTACCCTTTTGCTTGAGACAGCCATAAAAAATTCACACCAACTATGCAAAAATGATTTTCAAAACACTGGGACTAGACAAAGAAGGATAGTGACTGATGAGCAACAGATGACTGATCTCAGAAGCTAAGCAAGATCGGGCCTTGTTAGCGTTTGGATGGGAGAAACGGAAAGCGACTGAGCTGAGGTCTGTGGTTGCTTCGGGTCTCTGCCTTGGGTGTGTTTCTAGGTGGTGTCACAGGATCAAGACACCAGCCAAGACCTGCAAGACCCCTGAAGTTGAGGAGACCAGATTGACAGTTTGGTGAGGCTAAGACAACTGGAGTGCACAAGACTCAGTGCTGGAGATGAGGATGACAACATCAGAGAGAATCCAGAGATCCACAGGGGTCCCACTCAACAGAGGACTAGTGAGCGCATGTGTACTAGGTTAGGGAGTGAACCATTCTAAAAGATTACAGGAAAACAGTGGCTGGAATTCACACACTGGAAAAACTCATCATTCATGAGACATTTGTTACAGTAGTCAGGAATGTCTTGCATCAATAGTGGGAAATAATTATTCTTAGAATAAACACTGCTCCAGACTCACTTAATGAATCATAAAAGCAAGAGAAGAAAGGCTCAAACTGTTTGCAAGAAAATTAACTGCAACCCAGGACAAAGCTCAAGAATACTTACAGGAATTAAAAAATATGTAACTCTCAATAAGATGGACTACACCTTGTCTTGTATTCAATCAAAGATTACCAAGCCTTCGGAGAAGCAGAAAGACCTGATGTATGATGAACGACATTATTAACCTGTTAAAACTAGCCCATAATGGACACAGATGGTAGAATTATTAGAGAAGGACATTGAAACAGTTACTGCAATAAAATTAAAATATTCAGGAATCTAATAGGAAACATAAAATATAAAAGACAAAATTCACATTTTAAGAATTGGTAAATACAATGTCTGAAGTGAAAAATACACTAAATCACATTAATGGCAGATTATACATTGACAGTAAAAAGATAATGACCTTGAGGACTTAAAAACAGAAACTATTCCTCCCCCCAAAAAAGCACACACACACGACAAAAGAATGATAAATCAAATGTGAAGAATGTAAGTGAACTTTGAACAAAAGCACACTAACATAAATGTAATTGGAGTCATCAAAAAAGAAGATTGCTTGGGGGTAGAAAAAATGTTTAAGTCAATAATGTAAAAAAATTTTCAAATTTAATGACAACTATACATCCACAGATCCCAGAAGCTCAACAAACCCCAAGCACAATGATATATGCAGAAAATTACACGGATAATCAAAACCACAATGACAATCAGATTTCTCAAGACCACTTAAAAAGAGAGTCTTAATAGCAGACAAGGAATATGTACAGAGGAGTGAATGTAAGGATGACAACAAATTTCTCATCAGAAACAATATTTGAAAAAATGATGACTGAAAATCTCCCACATTTGATGAGAACATTAATTTGATAAAGTAAACTTAATTTGATTAAAAGCATTAACACATTGAAGAAGCTAAACAGATTTTATTAGAAGAAAGATTCCAAATAACCTAACACCTACATTAAGGGGCTTCCCTGATAGCTCAGTTGGTAAAGAATCTGCCTGCGATGCAGGAGACCCCGGTTCGATTCCTGGGTCGGGAAGGTCTGCTGGAGAAGGGATAGGCTACCCACTCCAGTATTCTTGGGATTCCCTTGTGGCTCAGATGGTAAAGAATTCACCTGCAATGCAAGAGACCTGGGTTTGATTCCTGGGTCAGGAAGAACCCCTGGAGAAGGGAAAGGCTATTCACTCTAGTATTCTGGCCTGGAGAATTCCATGGACTGGGGTCACAAAGAGTCAGACATGACTGATCGACTTTCACATTCACTTTCTACATTAAGAAACTAGAAAACTGAAAGCAAGCTTCAAGAAGGAAATAATAAAGACTAGAGTAATACAAACTACCATGAGTTACTCCAGAAGAAGTAGAAAATCTGAGTATATTAAACAAGTGAGGACAATATCAAGACCTTATTATCAAAGGACAATAGCAAGAAAATAAAAGACAACCCACACAATGGGAGAAAATATTTGTTGCTCACCTCTCTGATAAGGGTCTAGCATCCAGAATATATGAGAAAAACTTTCAATTCAACAATGAAAATAAAGAGATCCAATGAAAATAGGGCAAAAGGCTTGTAAAGATATTCCTTCAAAAAAGATACACAAATGGCCAATAACCACATGAAAAGAAACTCACCATCTTTAGTCATTAAATGCACATCAAAATCACTATGAGATAATACTTATATCACTAGGATGCCTTTAATTAAAGAAGAAAAATATTAAGTGTTGGCAAGGATGTGGAAAAATAAAAACTCATACATTGCTGATGGGAATGTAAAATGATGCAGTCTCTTTCTAAAATAGTTGGAGAGTTGCTCAGAAATTAGGCATAGATTTACCATATGACCAACAATTTCCCTCCTTGGTATAATCCCAAGGGAATAGAAAACGTACGGACAAACCCAGGTCTTCCCACTTAGCACAGCTCCTCGAGGCTAATGGTGATTCTCCCCAGCCTGATGGAGGGCAGCCTCTGGGGGTGGGTTTCGGGGGCTGGGGGGGTGGGCTCCTTCTCTTTGACTCCCTCATCCTGGGCACCTGCTGGGCTTGGTGTGGGAAGGACAGTCCTGAGTCTCCCTTCCTGATTCCAGCCTTGATGTCAAGGCGACGGCAGAAGGGATGATGGCCAGACCAGCTGAGCACACGCACTCCCTGGCTAGGAGCCCCTTCAGCTCTAGTACCTGTGAGATGCAGCAAGAAGGCATGTAGCACGTGAATGCTACAATGTTTATATAAGTGCATATGTAACACACACGGACACACACATACCAAGAGCTGGGGTCACAGGGAGATGAGATGGAAGGGAATTGAAATGGTCTCCTCATACTTTTCTTGACGGACTAATTCATACGATCAATATGTATGTATTTCATGTTCAGAAAAAACAAATGATAAGATTCCTCCAGGAAGGCTCCCAGAAGAAGAGTCCCAGCACATGTACGCCACCTGAGTGGGGGCCACGGGCTAGTCTTGGGACCACGCTTGCCAGCTGACTCCCCTTGTGGAAATTCAGGAGGCTTTGGTGTAAGTGCAGGAACCATGGGACTCAACAGGCCAGCAGTCTGGGGCAGGTGACACAAGACGCTGGGGTGACAGGCCAGTTGCGGGACAGGCTGGAGACCTCCAGGGCCGGGGGAAGGCTTCTGGGGAAGGTCCACCTGCAGGAGACCCGCTTGCATCTCAGAGGCCATGGTCCTGACCTTAAGGACTCTGACCTCACCAGAAGCACAGTTTACACAGATGAGACGTCTGGGGAAAATTATAAAAACTTTTAACAGGAAGTGCAGAGTCTGATGCTTTAAATAAACGCAGAGTTCCAACTGAATGCAGCTAGCCTCACTTTTGAAAAGCTCCCAGTCGCCGGAACACAGGGATGTCAGAATTTTTATTCCAGACTTCTTTTCGAAGTGTTTCACAGGATTTTGCAGGACGTAGTGTGATTCACTAATGAGAAAACACTTTTTCAAGACAAAGGTCATTTCTCTTGATCATCAAAACTCAGAAGAAATGTAGCAGCTATAGAGACCTGTTTTAGGGGAATAATTATCATTGAAAGAAGAAGATAATCTTTTTTTCTTGCCGCCACACATCTCCTGAGATGGGCTAAACTTAAATTCCTTCATGAGAAAACGCTGTCTTTCAAGGAAAGAGTGAAGTGAGGTTTTGATAACCTGCCACGCCCTTTCCTGGGCTGGTTAAAGCTGAAAGCCCAGCGGGGAGGCAGCAGTCAGAATGAATCCTCTGGCCTGGGGAGGCCGCCAGGCCTGCGTAGAGCTGAGGCCGCGTGGGGAAGCGCACTGGAAGCGTCCTTTGGTCCGTGAGCTGTGTCTAGAGTGCTCCAGGGAGGAGGGTGCAGGGCTGCGCCCTTCCTGACGCCCAGAGCAGGGCCACGACCCCTGACGCTCACGTCAGGGCCACGCCCCCTGATGACGCCCACGGCAGGGCCACGCCCCCCGACGCCCACGGCAGGGCCACGACCCCCGACGCACGCCCCCTGATGACGCCCACGACAGGGCCACACCCCCCGACGCCCACGGCAGGGCCACGCCCCCTGATACGCCCAGAGAAGGGCCACGTCCCCTGACGCCCACGGCAGGGCCACGTCCCCCGACGCCCACG
>JADEYB020000007.1:36075199-36112364 GCA_015832495.2 Alces alces
CCCCCGACGCACGCCCCCTGATGACACCCACGGCAGGGCCACGACCTCCCTGACGCCCAGAGCAGGGCCACGTCCCCCGACGCCCACGGCAGGGCCACGCCCTCCCTGACGCCCATGGCAGGACCTGGAAACGGCTACCATCACTCAGCTGTGTGCTCTGCTTCCAGAAGGGTGCTGGAAACCACCAAGACATCTTGAACTTGAAGATTAAACAAACTCCGGGCCCAGAAATGAGGTTGAACTCGGCAGAATTCATCACGTGCTTGGCCTTAGATGAACGTCAGTGTTTTTGTTGTAGGTTTGGAAAGCGCTTCACACTGAACACACGCGGGTGGACACAGAAGCCAGGGCTGGCCCAGAGGAGAGGGCGCAGCAGGACTCGCTCTGGTCACATGACTCAGAGCCGACCGCTTTCTTTTGTGTATGTTTTCATGATTTCATCTCTCTTAATATACACCAAGACACCACTCATGGCCATTTCATTTCTGAAAACTTTTGATATTTTGTGTGTTTACACTTAAAAATTACTTAATACTGTTTAATATTTAGTTTGAATAAATTACCCAATGTGAGTACTTGATCAAACAAAATACTTTAATATACAACATTTTTCACACATGGTTTCCACACCCTTTCTTAAAACTGGATACAAGAATTTTCAATATTAAGGGTATTTTTTTTTTTCTTTTGGATTTGAATCTACTTAAGACCATGTGGTTTCTAAGATGAAAATCAGACTCAGTCTTTTGTTACTGCTGTTGTTGGGGGTGGGGGCTGAGAGAAAAGGCTGAAATGACTTCTTAGATGTCGAAGAGCCCTAATAAAACAATTTGATGAGCCAAGTGTAAATGCGTGGGAAACACATGGATTGCATTTTCTGTAAAATACACAGGGGCCCCCTCCTCAGGGGAAAACACTTGGCCAGGGCCTGAGCACAAAACGTCTGAACGGTTGGGGGACTTAATGACATGTGACTGGCCCAGGTTCACTGAACTAGGTATAACACTAAGGAAGGCCTCACTCTGCAAGTACTTCTCTGACTTCCTTGGGAAAGGGTCAGTTGTTGGAACAATGCAAAGTGATTATATATAAGGAAAGCTTGAGCAAATTTAAGACCTGACTTGTAAGAGAATAAGAGGAAAGTATTAGTTGCTTAGTCATGTCTGACTCGTTGAAATCCCTTGGACTGTAGCCAACCAGGCTCCTCAGTCCATGGGATTCTCTAGGCAAGAATACTGGAGTGGGTTGCCATGCCCTCCTCCAGTAGATTCTTTGACATAAATTACACAGAGAGATAACCCCTTAATCAAAAATGGACAGATTCTACCCTAAACGACTGGTTCCCTCTGAGTTTTTGAAAGGAATGAAATCTTTAAAATGTAGGCAGAGAAAAAGCACTTGATGGTGAAAGCTCGTTACCTCGACTTCATGATTATATGTATCCTTTCACCTATTTCAAACATGATTTGAGCATGGCCCTAGCATCACCAGAAATTTCACCCTTAGCAGGATCAACTGGTAGACAAGCCATTAGCATGGATTCTGAGAACCTGCCGTAGGTGTTTTGATGCATGCACAGTCACGTTTAGTCAGGTAAACGTGACTCTGTAGGACTATAATAGTTCTTTAAAGCCAACTAGTCCCACATAGCGGAGAAGGCAATGGCACCCCACCCCGGTACTGTTGCCTGGACAATCCCATGGATGGAGGAGCCTGGTAGGCTGCAGTCCATGGGGTCGCTAAGAGTCAGACACAACTGAGCGACTTCACTTTCACTTTTCACTTCCGTGCATTGGAGAAGGAAATGGCAACCCACTCCAGTGTTCTTGCCTGGAGAATCCCAAGGACGGCGGAGCCTGGTGGGCTGCCGTCTATGGGGTCGCACAGAGTCGGACACGACTGAAGCAACTTAGCAGCAGCAGCAGTCCCACATAGGACAGCAAAGGGACTTAGCTCCACAGCGTTGTTTCTGAAAAGCACGGCAGAGTTATCGTTGGCTCTGAGGCTGAAGGGAGGTGATGCCGGCAGGAGAGGGAGGCGCCCTACTGACCCCGTCAAGAGCAGAACACCTGCCCTCGGCTCTCCGTCTTAGCAGCAGCTGATCCTCGTTCACTCTTGCTGGCTAGGTGCTTCCTTGTGCTGTAGGCCCACTAGCTCGGTGCTTTCCTTCCCTCCCTCTGCCAGGAGCTGATCTCTGTCCCCATGGCTTATAGACAATCATTCTGAGAACCCGTCTTTATGGGAAAGACTTTGAGTTTTCCTAACGACTGGGTGATCTGGAATATTCCATTGTCTGGTCAACCATGAGTATGGGACCTACAACCCAAACGATCTCTGGACTACTTCATGGGAGTCTGGGTTTCAAACTTATCACTTGCTTAAGTTTGAAAAGCACGAGTCTTCTTCACATACGATGCTGCAGTTGATACCCTGTGAAGACTGGGAGACAGGCTATCCTAGTGGGGTGTTTTATTCTGAGAGGTGTTTGGATCTCCCAGAGGGAGAAGGCAAACTGATCTTCAACATTCACATTTAGAGAAACAACCAAGAAGAGGTTCGTGCCATGTTTTCTTCTAATCTAGTTCTTGACGTTTCATTTCTGTAAGCACAAATCATAATGGTTGGCCATTTATTTTAAAATTCAGGCCTCTTGTTAGAGTAGTGTGAAAATGAAAGAAATGCAATCTGACATGTCAAAATAGTTCTTAAATTAATAGGATTAATTATATATAGAGTACGTGTTATATTATTATAAATCAAATCTAAATTATACACTAAAGACATGGCTTAAATGAATATTTGGCAATGTTTTAAAAGCACTGATATTTGACCTCAGGTATAATGCATATACTTTCTCCTCATGTCAAATTTGGGATGAACATTAAAAAAAATCTTTGGCCCATATAAGTATTCCAAATATGGCTGTTATCCAAGTCTCCTCTGAAATGCAGAAAATTAGAAATCTGGGATGTTTTATAAGAGTTCTAGCAGTTTCTGTTTCTAGTTAAGAAGTGAGTGGCAAGGGACTGGTCTCATGATGTTCTCCTGCTTCTGGTTCACTCCCTGATGGGTCCAGAGGGCAGGAAGGCTCATGAGGCATTTAGAAGCTTAAAAGCCAGCTTCTCCCAGACCCGCAGATGTTCCTGTGCTGGTGGATGGAGTACAGGAGGCTCACTGGGGCCCTAGCGTTTCCCAGTAGTGTGTGATCTACCCTGCATCCATTCTGTTCCCCTCCTGGGGTATCAGGATTCCTGCCAACTTCAGGCAAGGTTTCTGCCTCAGAATAGCCACTGGGACTTTTTCAGTCCCTGTCAGTCCATTTGCATGCCTCTTGCTTGGTCCCACAGCTGACCACAGCTGTTTTGCCTGGGGGCCAGCTTTCCCAGTGGCCCATTAAGAATCCTGACGACAGAGCCCTGCCCACAGCGGTGTTCAGTCTGCACAGCGGGAAGGTTCCCTCCTCCTTTTCAGGACTGTTGAGTGAGAGAATGCATCACAACAGAGACGGACGGAAGACAGTGAGCAGAAACCGTTCAGGGACAGACCCAGAGGGAATCAGAAGCAAAGGCTGGTCAGAGGAGCAGAACAGGGCAAAAAATTACACGGACCATCACATGGTGAAATGCTCGACTGAGGCCAGAAGTGGCTGGTCCCGAGACGCGGTCTACCGGAGTCCCCGTGCTTATTGAGTGCCTGCCATGTGCAAGAGTGGTGCCAGGACCATCCCTGGGGACAGCGGTCTATGTGGGATGAGGCCCTAGGGGGGGGATGCAGGAGCAGGGGCAGTGAGGTGGAGACAGACCCGGGCCGCAGGAGAGGTCAAGCAGCAAGGCTGCGTCTCCCACCGTTCGCATCCAGGCTCTGGCCCGCAGCCGCACGGGAATCGCATTACCTCATTCACTTCAGCTAAGCTATTGAGACGATCCGTACGAACTTTTATACAGTTTATCTAGATGTAACTCACATGTCATCACAATTGTCCAGTTACAGCGTACAACTCAAGGCTCTTCATTACATTCAAAGAGCTGTATGACCGTTTCAGTCAATTTTAGAGCACTGTCATCATTACCAGAAGAAGCCCCATATTCTGTAGCTATGGTCCCCCTCTCTGCCCCCCCTTTCTGCAGGCCAGAACAACCACTAAACCTTTGTTTAATTGCCCAGCTAGACCCTCTAGCATGGAACAGAAGCTGTGCTGCAGACAAACCTCTGCTGATCCTGGTCTTCAGGAGAAAGCACCCGGACTTCCACCGGCAAGTACAGTTACTTTGGACTTGCACGGCCGCCCATTATGCAGCTGAGGTTTCTTCATACAATTCCCTGGTTTTTGAGTGTTTGTTTTTTAAGTCATGAAAGAGTGTTAAATTTTTGTCAAAGGCTTTTTCTGTGTCTATTGCCATGATCATGTGGGGGTTTTTTTATTCTATTGATACGACATATCACATTAATTAACTTTCAGGTGTTGAACTAACCTTGTATTCCTGGAGTTGATCCTACTTGGTCATGGTATATAGTGCTTATATATCGCTGAATTCAATTTTCTAGTACTTTTTGTGTGTATTTTTGCATCCATATTCATAAGGAATATTGACCAGTAGCTTTCTTTTGTGTGATGTCTTTGTCTGTTTTTGATTTCAGGGTAATGTTGGCCTTAAGAAGAACCAGACCACTGCTCTCTCTTCTTTATACTTTGGAAGAGGTTGTATCAGTTCTGCTTTAAACGTTCAGTAGAAGCCAGTGGTGAGGCCTCTGAGCCTGAACTTTTCTTTCTGGGTAGCTTTTATTACTGTTAATTTAATCTCTTTGTTATAAGATTATTCAGATTTTCTATTTCCTCTTAAATAAGTTTTCTCAGTTTTTGTCTCTATAGATATTTGTCCATCTCATGTAAGTTATTTGATTTTTATGCATGACATGTTCACACCATCCCCTTGTTATTCCTTTTATTTCTGTATGATTGCTAGAAATGTTGCCTTATTCATTCATGGCTTTGGTAATTTAAGATATCTTTCTTTTTTGTTGTGGATTTTGTTAAATTTTTTAAACCTCAAACTTTTGGTTGTATTGATTTTTCTCTATTGTTTTTCTATTCTCTATCTCATTCATTTCCACCCTGATCTTTGTTTTTTCTTCATTTTGTGTGTTCTAGGTTTAGTTCACTAAACAAAGATCATGGCCTCTGGTCCCATAACTTCATGGCAAATAGATGGGGAAACAATGGAAACAGTGACAGACTTTATTTTCTTGGGCTCCAAAATCACTGCAGATGGTGATTGCAGCCATGAAATTAAAAGACGCTTGCTCCTTGGAAGAAATCTATGACCAACCTAGATAACATATTGAAAAGCAGAGATATTACAAAGGTCCATCTAGTCAAGGCTATGGTTTTTCCAGTGTCATGTATGGATGTTAAGAGTTGGACCATGGAGAAAGTTGAATGCCAAAGAATTGATGCTTTTGAACTGTGGTGTTGGAGAAGACTCTTGAGAGTCCCTTGGACTACAAGGAGATCAAACCAGTCAATCCTAAAGGAAATCAGGCCTGAATATTCATTGAAGAACTGATGCTGAAGCTGAAACTCCAATACTTTGGCCACCTGATGTGAAGAACTGACTCACTGGAAAAGACCCTGTAGCTAGGAAAGATTGAAGGCAGGAGGAGAAGGGGATGGCAGAGGATGAGATGGTTGGATGGCATCACTGACTCAATGGACATGAGTTTGAGAAACCTCTAGGAGTTGGCGATGGACAGGGAAACTTGGCATGCTGCAGTCCATGGAGTTGCAAACAGTCAGATACAACTGAGCAATTAAACTGAACTGAACTGATCAAGCTCTTAATTCCATTTAAATTCATCTCTCAGTGATTTCGGGGGCTTCACTGGTGGCTCAGATGGTAAAGAATCTGTCTATAATTCAGGAGACCCAGGTTTGACCCCTGGGTGGGGAAGACCCCCTGGAGAAGGGAATGGCAACCCACTCCAGTACTCTTGCCTGGGAAATCCCATGGACAGAGGCACCTGGTGGGTGACAGTCCACGGGGTCACAAAGAGCCGGACACGACTGAGCCACTGACCTCTGGCTTTCTTTTCTCCTCTGTGTTTTGTCCAGTGCCCTGTGGTGGAAGGATAATGGCTCTGAATTTCCCCGGAGGCCCTGCTTTTGCCGAGTCCCACAAACTCTGAGATGCTGTGTCTTCACACTTACTATACGCTGGGAGCGTGGTCTCTCAAGGAGCGTGTTCCATGCGCACTTGAGAAGAGTGTGCCTTCATTCTGCCGCTGCTGGGTCCCACGTTCCTTGGATGTCTGTAGATCCAGTTGGTTAATAGTGCTGTTCAAGGGTTCTGCTTTGCCTAATAATCTTCTGCCCTGTTGGTCTGTCTATATTAAGAAGTGAAGTATTGAAGTTTCCAACTATTACTATTGAATTGTCTATTTCTCCCTTTAGTCTTGTCAGTGTTTACTTCATGTATCTTGGAGCTCCATCACTGATCTTAAAACTATCATGAATTTGGACTACTATGAGCCGTATTAATATTGTTAACTTGAAATATTCCACATCCCTATAATTCAGGGCCCACTGAATTGCTTTGGAGCAGGAAGTGTGCCTTCAAGAATTAGTGATGTTGTGGGTTATCTGACTTTGATTATTGCAACATCCGTTCGTTGCCTAAGTTCTGTTTTCTTGTTTTATCTGAAACACAGTATATATGCTTCATGTGGAGGCTTTTATACCAGCTGTGTTTTGTGGTGGTTAGAAGGGTTGTTTATATTGCTTCCAATAGTTCAGTGGATCCATGACTAAATGAGATTCTTAAAAGGTGAAGTGTTTGCTTTGTATCCTGATTAGAGGCTTCCCAAGTGGCTCGGTGGCAAAGAGCCCACGTGTCAACGCAGGAGATGCAGGTTCAATCCCTGGGTAGGGGAGATCCCCTGACCAAAGGAAAGGCAACTCACTTCAGTAATCTTGCTGGAAAATCCCATGGACAGAGGAACCTGGTGGGCTACGGTCCATTGGGTCACAAGAGTCAGACACGACTTAGAGGCTAAGCCATCACCACCACCATCCTGGTGACGATGGAGGTTATACACATCGGCTCATAGGCTGAAGGTTATAGAGCTGCACATGATGGGAAATTTCAAAAGAGGACTTTGAACAGAACGTCTGTTAGCTCATATTAATGGTTCTGCCAGAAAAGCACAGCTCTTTTACGTATGTGAGTCTGTAAACTCTAAAACTGCAAAGTTAATAAACAGTTATGAAACGATGAAGGGTTTATGAAGTGCTAAACAAATATCAAGTCTATTTAATGCATCTTGGGTTATAGCTTTAGAACAGGTGTTCTTAAGAGTATGAATTAATGACCCAAAACACAGTTCTCCAAAACAAATAGAAAAAAAAAAAGCAGGATTGTCGGGGGAAAGAAAGCATCTCTTAGTGATCCCATCTTCAGGGTCAGATGGCCTCTCCTGGCCCCTTTCCGGTCATCACCAGGGGACCAGTAGGAAGGGCTTTCTGCAGGACCTGCCGGAGCTGACCTGTTGTCCTCCTCGGGGCTGGCATCCTGTCCCTCCAGCGTCCTGGCCTGTTTAATCTCCCCTTCCCTGCCGCCAGCCCCATCCTCACGTCCCGGTGGGTCTCCCGGCCCCGAGTGTGGCTGAACCGGGAGCCATGCTTTTCACGGACAGAACGTGAGGTGATGGCGGCACGGGTTACCGGCGACGCCCTGGCTCTCTGCAGCTTTGCTCACTTGCTCCCTCCGCAGAACAGCTGCTTTGGGGGCCTGTCCTGGGAGAGGCCCACAGGCCAGGAGTTGACGGCAGTTTCCAGGCCATCATCCTGGACATACAGAGCCCTCAAATGACCACATGGGCGAGCTTGGGGCCAGAGCCGACCGGGGCCCACCCTCACACGTCCCAGGGACCGCGGTCCTGGCTCCACCCTGATTAGGGCTTCGTGAGAAGCCCATACAGAGCGTCCGCACCCACAGAAGCTGTGAAAGCATAATGGTGCCTCAGGCCTCTGTGCTTTGGGGTGGTTTACAGGCCTCAGCTTCCAAGAGGTCTTCCCCCCGCTCCCCGAGACTTCACCTCCCTGCTCCTCCAAGGTGGGCCCTTCTCACAGCCTTTCTTAATGCTTCAGCTGCACTTTCATCGACGTGCTGCTGTTTTCCTTACGCGATCCTTGACTCACTCACTGTCTCTTTCCGTCTCATTTCTTTACTGTGCTGTCAGTGTCTAGCTAATGTACAGGCTCAGTAAATACTAACTGCATGAGTGAATGAACGGGTAGGAGACTCCCAACCTTACCATCTTACAAAGTTAGATCTCTGTGAAAGGGTGGATGTTTGGTCAGAGTTATGCTTCAGAGGAGCCTGGATCACAGGAGAGCTTCAGCCAGGAGGCCGATGTTGGGGGCATCTGGGAGGCAGTTCAGAGCTGGGGGCTGGCTGCAACACCCCCCCGAAGGCTGATGTCTGTCACACATGGCTGGAGTCCTACTGTACTGTGCTTTCCTGCCAGAAATGGGGAACCAGGGAAGGACATCTCATTCTTTGCTCTTGACTTAACTTCCAATGTCAGACAGTTTCGTGACTTGTCAGGAGCCACATGACAAGTGACAAAGTGACAAAACACACATGCGTGTACCTGTTCCAGTTCTTCCCAGCAACTCCAGAGCCCTTAACCTGAGATGTGCAGGTCTTAGCAGCAGGTATACTTTAGAATCACATGGAGGACCCTAGAGAGCCTGAAGCAGCCATCCTGCTTTAGTAGATTCTTATTCTGAACATCATTTCAGAGTCCACTTTGCGTCACTCTTCTACAAACTTGGGGATGAGAGGAAATTCTATTTTTAACACCACGGCAGGAGCTGAAGCTGAAACTGTAATACTTTGACCACCTGATGCAAGGAACTGACTCATTGGAAAAGACCCTAATGCTGGGAAAGATTGAAGGTGGGAGGAGAAGGGGACGACAGAGGATGAGATAATTGGATGGCATCACTGACTTGATGGACATGAGTTTGAGCAAGCTCCGGGAGTTGGTGATGGACAGCGAGGCCTGGCGTGCTGCAGTCCATGGGGTCACAGAGTCGGACACGACTGAGTGACTGAAGTGAACTGAGGAGGAACGGAGATGGTTGACAACCCAGGCAGGGAGGGTTACGCGTTCCCACCGAGCAGGATCACAGACATCCCGGGAGACAGGCCTGGTGAGAGCTTCAGTGTCTTCCTGCACCAAGAGGCCTCAGATTCACAGCTCAGCATCATCTGACAAGACCCTCATTCTTCCAACAGACACCCCCCTTTGTTACAATCAACACTGGAGTCTCCATCCGTTAACACAGAAAATTGCCAACATGGTACCCTTGTGAAAACTTGGTAGAGTTTTTGGTACTAAATCAGCAGCAGCTAGGACTTTGTTTTTCATGCCATAAGAATTCTTTTCACTTTTTGATTTTCCTCAACATTTCTATTTCTCCTTCTTAAAACTAAAATATGATACCAAGAAAATCTTCTGCTTTCCTTATTCTTACTGACTACTGACTCAATGAGAGATTTCTAGAGATTTCTACCTTTAATGATGGTTAGGTTTCGCCTGGAAAGCCTTGTCCATCTGAGAGGGTCTTCCAGCCCGAGTTCTGTCTTACACAGGCTTGTGGTTTTAGAACAAAGTAAAATAAGTGAGAGCATCTCCAGAAAGCAACCCTGAAGAAGTAAAGCTTCTGTGTGGATTAGTTGTCATCTCAGTTTATGAGACTTTCCCAGAAAATTGAACGTGGTGACAGGGCGAGAGAAATAACGCCGCTCACACCTCCAGGATCTTAAATTACCCGGAGACAGAGTCTCACCCATGCCAAGAGCACAGAGCGAGAGCCGGGGCTGAATCGAAGGATTTAGGGGCTGGAGACAGAGACGCCAAGCCAAAGTCTGTGCAAAGCCGTGCGGCCGGCCCGGCCAGCGGTCAGCACACAGGGCCGCTCTGTGTCTCCGCTGGCAGGACACCTGCGGCGGGGCCGGGCACCGCCCGTCTCTGACCCCAGGTACCCTGGCAGGGCAGCCGCCGTCGGCCCCCGAGAGCCCCGAGGTTCCGTCGGGATCTGACTTCTCGCTCAGCCCCGAGTGCTGGACCTGGGGCGCGGCAGGGAGGGACGCAGCGTCGCGTGGACATCAGCACTGGATTCTCTGGGCTCCTGGAGCAAACGAACGGCTGGGGGAGACTTGGGGAGCGCGGACCTGGGTGCCGGCCGCGTCCATTTTCTTGGAAGAAGCCGCGGGGATTTGGAAGCAGCTTCTGGGCTCCTGCTGTGTTGCACATGGCAGGATAAACATGGCCCTGAGAGAGTCTATTAGGGATAATTAATCATTTTCGCCTGAGATGGTTTCTGGAAAGGCTCCTATACCTTCACTGCAGGAGGAATTTCTAAATACCTAGCAGAGGCACCATTTCTTTTTTTTTAAACATTTAACAAGGACTGCTTCTTCAGAAAGCATTTTCTATCTAAATGCACTGATGGCTGGACCTCAAAAAATGATTTAAGTGTTTTTCTCAAAAACAAGGCCGGCATTTTTCAATGCAACTGTTTTCGGGCAGAACACACTGTGCTTTTTGTGGACTGGGTCTTGATACTTACAGAGATTTTAAAAGAAAATATTTGGGCTGTGGTTTAAGAATCAAACAGTCTTAAGTATGTCAATAACGAGAGGCTGGAACTCTTTCTAAAAAAATATATACTGACTGCTGAATGCAGGGCCAGCGTCTAGAAGCCAGGCTGTGCCAAGGCCCGGCACCCTGACCTTGCTCCGCTGCACAGGCAGCCGGAGGGGTGGGCACGGGCGGGCTGGCCCCTCATGTGGCACCGTCCCCAGGGCGCGGACACAGCCCTAAGGAGAGCATCCCCCTGATTCAGCTCCGCGTCATCCCTGGAGTGATCTCTGCCATTTCACACTCTTCCCGCAGGGTACTGAAGTCGCTCAGTCATGTCTGACTCTTTGTGACCCCATGGACTTGTCCAAGGAATTCTCCAGGCCAGAATCCTGGCGCGGGTAGCCTTTCCCTTCTCCAGGGGATCTTCCCAGCCCAGGGATTGAACCCAGGTCTCCCACACTGCAGGCGGATTCTCTACCAGCTGAGCCACCAGGGAAGCCCTCCTGCAGCGTGCGTGGGGGTTAAGACACCTTGCTATCTGAGAGGGACGACTCATTTTTCCTCCTAACCTGGTGGCCAAAACTGATAGATCCCTCTGCTGCGTCATCACTCACGGGAGCCAGGCTGGCCGGTCTGGCCTTCTCCTGCTTCCCCGGGGCTGGGCCCATGGCAGGCTGGTGGAAGCGGCAATCTGTCTTGGCTCCCCCCAGCCTCCCTCTGGTAGACCCACTTGCCCGAGGGTCAACCCCAGCTGCTCCTGGCCTTCTGGGTCTGGGGGGAGGGGGCAGGCGCTGGATCTGCAAAGCTGCAGTGTCTTCAGGCTAATCACCGTGTGGTGATTCAGACAGATCCCCACACAACGTTCAACAAAACCAGATACTCCCACAAAAGGGGACGTGGCGGCGGTTGATGGCCTTCACCGGTGTCCGGGGGGAGGGTGTTTGGGTAAGTTTGGGGTCCGTTCATGAGGGCATGACCCTCGTGGCAGGAAGATCCTAGTGGTTAGGATGCTCAGGCCACAGCTTTGTTATGAAAGACAGCCCATTTCGTTATTCTTCGTAACTTAATTTTGAACCCTGGTTTCAGGATGGGTGAAACAAGATCTGTGTTTACGGAGGTTGCCTGTGATCTCCACAGGACAGGCCTGCTCACGAGGTGCCAGGAAGGGGAGGTGCCTGCCTGGCCGGGGCATCACCATGGGCCTGCTATGTCCGCAAAGATGATCTCCTGCTCAGCCTCGGGCCCAGCCATGTCCGCAAAGATGGCCTCGCTCTTGCTCAGCCTCGGGCCCAGCCTTGTCTGCAAAGATGGCCTCGCACCTGCTCAGCCTTGGGCCCGGCAAGCCTGCTCCAGCCTCCTCTGTCCAGCTGCCAACCTGTCTCTGACAGTGCGTCTGCCTGCTCTCGGCTCTGGGCACCAGGCCACCCCGACTCTGAGGCTCTGGTCAGCCTGTGACCCCACCTTGGTCTCTACTTGTGGATCAGCTGCGGGAGCTCCAGTTCTGTCTCCAGACTCTTCAGTCTGCCCAGGACTCCAGCTCCTTCATCAGAACATGGGTACTCGGACAGGCAGGGACATACGTCAGCACGTAGTTCTGGGTTTCCCTCCTCCCCCGCAATTCTCAGGAAACCTTAGCCAGTCAAGGCCAAACACAACTGTTCTGACTCCTCTTTATCTTGGGAGTCTTGCTTTCAGGATCCAGATTTGAAATTCAAATGTCAGGACTTGGCACATTTCCTTGTTAGGCTTGCTTCAAGAAAGGAACGTGTGTTGGGGGGCTGAGAGGAGGTGGGCACAGAGGAGAATGCATGGTGGTGAGTTTACCTGGGGGCCCACACCTGGGTCCACAGATTCACCTCTGGGAGAGATATGAGTAGCGGTCACAAGCACGCTACAAGGACAAAGAACCTCATTTCAGATTCTCATGTGAGCAGAGCCTCCGAGACCAGGACTTAGGCAGGAAACCTAGAGAACAAGCTCTACCTGCCAGGAAGCCGGGCCCTGGGACAGCAGCACCAGCTCCGGGGAGGCCACAAGCGGCTCGACCGATTCCACTCCCCTGGGGTCGTCACATCCCACCGGGTGAAGCCAGGCCTCGCAGAGAAGAATTGGCTCCATTCAGCCACGGGGCCAAGGGCAGAAAGGTGGGAGTCCCCGTGTTCCGTGACAAATTGAGATAATCGTGCAAACACCCACTGTGCTTTGCCTTGCCCTGATACAGCGGTTGTTTTGGAATATATAATCAGCCAAATGGCTCAATTTTCCACTTCAGCTTTATTTGTAGATACATTTTAAGATAGGTTTTCAGTTTATATACCAATTCTCCTTGGAGAAGAGAAAAAACAGTGAAGTATGTTTTATGAAGAACACCAGTTCCTAGTGACTTAGATCCATATGTGTATCAAAATAGAAAGCTATTTATTTTTTTTGTCCTGCATTTTTAAAAAAGAAAATCAATATTTATTCTTTATCAACATCCAGGAGTCAGCAAGTTGTGAAATTATGTACAAGTCGAGACTGACAACATTTACTTTCTATTAATCATACAAATAATATAAAACAAGGGAGGCCAAGTGATATGAGCTGTACACTTGGATTTCAGCTCCAGACCTTTACTCACACTGAGCAAATCAGCAACATGACTCCACAGATGGAGAGTAGGATGCGGACAGAGTCTGACGCTGGCAGAAACCAGCAGTGTCTTCAAGGGGGCAGGGAAAGCAGGATGATGTCACTGTCACGGCCAGACTCACAAGACGATTCACTTCTGCTCTCAATACTAGGCTTTCCAAAACAAGACTTGCAGTGTCTTTTGGCTTATGATATGCTTATGACCAAGGAAAGCCAACGTTTTTTTCTGATGTCACTGCCTGACAAGTCTTAGGGTTGTGTTTTCTCCCCTGGAATTCAAGCTCTACATGTCTACTATACTTCAAGGCTGAAACTCATACGTACATTTCTAGTTACGAAATGGATTAGAACTCTCAAGGAACACAGATTCAGATATGTTGCCCCCAATATCGCATGCTTAGTTGCGACAGTAAACCTCTGATGCAGCATTGTTCTGCACCAGCCATGCGATGAACCAGGAGCTCCGTGGTCAGATTAGCCTGCTCGTCCTGACCTCCCTGGAGATGAGACAGCAACAGAGCGGTGTTATCACACGGCAAAGGCGCGGGCATGCGGAGGAAAGGCGCCTCGGAGAAGAGAGCAGGGAGGGAGAGAAGGATGTCTTCAAAGACAGACCTTCTACTCCGATTTTAAGATGTCTTGACTCACGTGCCTCCATAGCAAGTTTTCCTGAAATTAATTCCAACCCCTTTGTAAGAGTCCCATGGACAGAAAGGAGATCAAGCCAGTCAATCCTAAAGAACACCAACTCTGAACATTCGCTGGAAGGACTGATGCTAAAACTGAAGCTCCAATGCTTTGGCCACCTGATGTGAAGAGCCGAATCATTGGAAAAGACTCTGACACTGGGAAAGAGTGAAGGCAGGAGGAGAAGGGGGTGACAGAGGATGAAATGGTTGGATGGCATCACCGACTCCATGGACTTGAGTTTGAGCACACTCCTGGAGATAGTGGAGGACAGGGGAGCCTGGCGTGCTGCAGTCCCTGGGGTCACAAACAGTCAGACACGACTGGACTGAGTGACTCAACTACAACAATTGGGGCAAGAGGCTCTCCCTGCTAACGGGGAGCTTCTCCTAGAATGCTCTGCAGCTTCAAACCAAAGTCTAGCCTGCCTCTGCCACTCTGTGCCCCCAGGTGCCTCTTCCAAGGAAACCCCTCACCCCACTGCATTCACATTCCTGGGGAAACATCCCCTGATCTTACGTGGCTGGTCACCACCACAGAGAACAGGCAGAGCAGATATATATAAGAGCTCTTTCTAGCGTGAAAGGGATAGAAACTAGTTTATGCTCATAAACAGCATCTCCAACCTCTAGAAATGGTGTTGGCAAGAGAATATGAAAATGCACACTGGATTTACAGAGAAGTCAATTAGAAAATAATTAGGACTACACAGCAGTAGTCAAAAAGCACAGGGGAACAGGAGATGAATTATAGCAAGGGTAATTCACATGTAAACTGTGTTATGTATAATTTAAGGGCTTCCCAGGTGGCCCGGTGGTAAAGAATCCCCCTGCCAATGCAAGAGATGCAAGAGACGTGGGTTCAGTCCCTGGATCAGGAATATCCCCTGGAGTAGGAGATGGCAACCCACTCCAGTATTCTTACCAGGGAAATCCCATGGACAGAGGAGCCTGGCGGGCTACAGTCGATCGGGTCACAAAAAGATGGACGTGACTGAGTGACTGAGCGCTAATCATTTTAGATGCGTCACTTAGAGACGCGTACACTTTGCAACGCATACAAGTGAAAATGGATCTGGTGAAGCCACAGACTTGTCCACACAGCACAACACATGAAGCGAGTATGCTTTCTTCGTTTCTCTGCTTTTCTCGTGACCGGTCCTTCCAATATTCCAACAGATTCTTCAGCAGCCCCTCCTCACGCCCTCGGGCATATCAGTAACACTTTAATTCCATTTTTCTCCTCAGCGTCTCCCCTCCCTGGCCCCTCCCGCTCTGAGGTGCCCTTGTCCTGCTGGACCTGCCCTCAGGGGCCGCAGGGAACGCTGAGCATCCGAGAGGAAGCAGCCCCATGCCGTGTGGTCCTGACTGATGGAGACGTTGGTGTGGGAAGCGGGTTAAGCCACAATGAGAATGGCAGGGAGTAGGCCCCTGGGAAGAGGGCCCCATCCCACTTGTCAGGAGTTTTGGGGCCCCCAGTAACGGGCGATGGGAGGCAGCGCTTCCCGTGGTCCCCCGGCTTCCTTGCGGCCGGGCGCTGTCAGCTGACTGCCCGGGGGAAGCGGAGGTCGGACAGAGCGATCCAGGCAGACACAACTGGGGACCTCACCAGGGATGGCCAGGCACTGCCAGGGGGACCTGCGGGGAGGGGCGTGCATGCGTGCGTGTGTGCCTGTGTGTGTGTGTGTGTGTGTGTGTGTGTGTGTGTGAGATGACGGAGGGCTCTGGGTTTGGACAACATCTACATGCTTACAACACGAGTAAGGGTGTCAGTTTATTCAAAACCACACAAAAACTGATGACATCGGTTTATACAGAGTTCCCTATTACTAAACTATCTTATAATGCCCACACCACTGCTTTGGCAGCTCACACCAGCTCCAATTCCTCAAGGCGGGACCCACCAAAGGGACCCTCTCGGGATCTCAGGGGCCGCTTGGGTGCTGATGACCCTGGTGAGCTCCACTGGCTCCCACACTCGTGTCGGAGACCCCAGCTCCTCTTCTTTCTCTGACCTTGTTCCCTCTGCTCCAGCCGTGCCGTCCCCCTTTGCACACCAGACATGCCTGCCCGGGGCCTTTGCACGCGTCCTTCCTGCCCGGGCCGTCTCCCCAAGGACAGCTGCGCGACCATCCGCACGCTTCTCGTGGGCGCCTGCTCCCGCCACTCACCTGCACGCGGCCTCCCAGGCCTCGTGTTCGCCCTGAAATGCCAGCCCCACCGCAGCAGCCTGCCGCCCTTCCCCGCCTGTTTGTCTTCAGTTCTGGTCACCAGCGCTGTCCCAACACAGAACAAACACCGCTGGGTTGCGGCACTTGCGTTCCCTCCCATAAACGCTGTCCCTGGAAGGCGGGCTTGTCCCACCCTGTGCTGGGCCGTCACTGGTGCCGCGTGGGGGAACCTCGCCCGTTCGCGTCCTGAGCCGGGACGCCAGCCGCAGCTCTGCCCGTCGCCCCCGACACACTTTCTGGGCTCCTTTAGGGTCCGCGGGGCAGATCTCTGGGCCGCTGTGTGTCCTGCTGGGTCCTCTGTGTCTACAGCACGGCCTTCGCGCAACAGGCGCTTGACCAACACCTGGTGACGAGCAGTGTCGGAAAGCCTGCCGCCCGCCTTGGCCCCCAGGCAGCGACTTCACCCACGCCTCTGTGACGTCCGAGAGAGGGTAGGGGAGGCAACACCCGCTCGGCAGTCGCTTCACCGGCGACGACACCCCACGCTGCAGGAGACACCCAGAGGCACCTTGGGCTCTCACACGAACGGGCACCTCGCGGATAACCGAGGAAGGACAGAGGGTGAGTGCCGAGGCTGCTGACTTCTCTAAACGCGGCTCCAAGACGCGCAGGACTCAAGACAGTGATGACGTTTATGGTAACATGTTCAGCGCACAAAAGAGTGGACAACTCTTCATGTATTCAGACATGCTTTTCATATGTGAAAGAATTGCTTTATTTCACTTGGAAGAATCAGGAAGGGATCACTCAAGGAATTGTACTGAGAAAATACGGCTTTTTATACAAAAATAAAATCTATTTTTAACGCCATTCTTCAAAGTAAATCCCAGACCAAGATTAAGACCAAAAACCTTTTCAGAACCAGACACAAATATGGGAGAATAATCATCTTAAATCAAGATGTGTAAGAACTTCCCCCAAATAAGCTCAAGGAGGAGTAAGAAATATTCATCAATTTAATTTTACAAACAAAAATGTTATATATTTAAGCTTTAGTCATCAAACTATCAAACTATAACTGGAAATAATTTCCAATGATATCTAAATAAGTAACATGCAATAATTAATAAAGATAATAAATCTGCATTAAAAGTTGACAAATGTCATGAATAAAGTATTCACAGAAAGTGCGTAAGCAACTTAAAAGGCTTAAAAAGAAACAAAATTCACAGCAAAATGTGCAGAAAGTGTAATCTAATACTGTGTGTACCTATGCAGTTAGCAAATAATTGAAAATTATATTCCTCATGGCTAGTGGGTGTGTGTGTGTGTGTGTGGTGAGACAGGTACTTCATTTTTTCAGCAGAAAACTTGTTAACATACTTTCTGGAAAATCATTTCACAATATGTGTCCATTTTCATTAAAAAAGCCATATTGTTTGACCTAATGGCTTCTAGGAAGCTATCCAAATAAAATACCAATAAGTGAAGAAAAATGTTTATTCACTCAGATGTATATTACAACATTATTTGTTTGTCATAGAGCTAATTTTGAAAGAATATGAATGCCTAAATTGGCAGAATATTGTATAAATTTTACTATAGCCATATTATAGAAGACTGTAAATATTAGAGCCGATGTGTTCAAAGGAACTCTAACATTGTGGGAACATCCTCATGAATATATTAGTAAGTGAAAAGTTTCGAGAACAGCAGTGTAAACTTCACTTACAGTACTGAACTTCATCAGATGTTAATAGCCATCCTAGCAGAGTCGTGGGATTTACAAGCAATACTCATTTTCTTCTTCACTTCTGTTTGGTTTTCTATGAAGAGCACTTGTTATGATTTTACTCAGAAAAGCTGTTTAATATCAATAATTAGAAAGCAGTGAGTCTATGTCCCTGGGGGGGGGGGTCTGAGGGGGCCCCTGCCACGTCCTCCGTGTTGCCTTTTCGACAAATGCCTTGGTGACCGTCATGGGCTGGGTGATGTCCCCATCGCACCCAGAACCTGGCCAGGTTAGAGACTGGGTCTTTACGGCGGTGATTAGGTTAAAACAGTGCCATCAGCGTGGGCTTTGATCCAGCAAGACTGGTGTCCTTGTAGGTGGAGGGTCTCAGGACACACACACGTACGCCCACATTAGGACATGGGGAGAAGGTGGCCGTGTGCACGCCCCGCAGAGAGGCCTCGGGGAGCTGACCTCCGACCCCCGGGTCGCGGCCGTCCAGTCTCAGGCTCTGAAACAGAAACGTGTGCTGGTGAAGCCCACGGCGCGCGGTGTCTGTCCTGACACCCGAGTTACGTTTCTGGAATGGCGAGACCTCTATAGGCAGATGCTTCTGACATCAACAGCGTGACCTGAGCTGGTGAAAATGTTAGTGGCCTCCACTGTCTGGAAGGGGTTCCTCTTTTAGGAGGGTGGTATCTTGAATAAAACTGTTCAAGTTGACACATGTGTAAGGCTAAAAATGTTGAACGTGGATATTAATTTTCACCGTTCCGGGCTGAAGAAACAGTGCAGAATGGCCAAATGGGTAAATTGCAAGTACCAAATTGACATTCGTGGAGTGTTTGCTTTCAAACTTGGGAAAGGGGGGAAACGCAAACACGGGTGCAGAAAGATCAGGCCCTGAAGGCATCGCGCCGGCCGGGTTTCCATTTGGTAAGTCAGTTGGCAAACACAGAGAGACCTGCGGGCAGGTCTCCAGCTGCGAGGGGACGGCTGAGCAGGGACTGGCCGGCATCTGGCGGAATCGCCCTGAAATACGGCCTGCGGGGAAGGAGGGCCTCCCCTGGGCGGGCTGTGGGCCCATGAGCCGCTGCAGTCCTTTCCAGGAGCCAGGGCCGGCGCACTCCCAGTCCACTGTGGCTCCAGGGACGGCGCTTGTCTCCGCGGCTCTGACCCCCCCTGAAGGTCTGCGGCACTGCCGCGGGGCAGCGTCTGGCAGTTCTCCCTCCTCGCCCTTTCTCCCCCTCCCTCACCCCATCAACTGCACCGGTGGTTACCCAAGCTTCCAAGCACGGGGACCGGGGAACCCTGCACCACAGTGACCCGCGCAGACCCAGCGCGTGGCTACGATGACTGCTCACGTGAGGCTGGTTGTTCCGACACCCCGACCACCGTCCCTCCCACCCCTGGATTATCTTTAGGCATATTCCAGAAATCATCCTTTGATTTGCCCCGATGCCGTGGCCTTGAGCAGGTGAAGTGGGCTGCAAACCAACAAGCTTCTCCAAGGCAACCACCTGATCAGTGCCAGGAGGCGCCTCTGGGCTCTGACACCCAACTTCTCACTCGCCTTCTGGAAAAGGTGACGGCAGGTGGCTTAGCATGAATGCACTTGAGCTGGTGTTCAGAGGGTTGAGGGTCTTTCTCAAATGGGGGAACCTTCTTTTAGGGGGCTTAAGATGTGTATGATTGATGGTGTTCTGAAGATACAAACACGTGGATGACAGACAGATGAATAGATACACAGGTAGTGTGTGTGTTTAGTCACTCAGCTGTGTTCAACATTTTGCGACCCCATGGACTATAGCCCACCAGGCTCCTTTGCCCGTGGGGTTTCCCAGGCAGGAATACTGGAGGGGGTTGTCATTTCCTCCTGCAAGGGGTCTTCCTGACCCAGGGATCAAGCCTGTGTCTCCTGAATTGCAGGGAGATTCTTTACCCACTGAGCCATCGGGGAAGATACATAGATAGATAGATAGATAATTGGAAGATGATAGGTAGATGATAGGTGGATAGAGATAGGTTCTAAGAACCTGTATGTCTTTGTACTAAACTCCAAATGCTTTCTATAAAATATTCCTCAACTTTAATTCCCTTAGGCCATGTTCCATTGCCACTTTGCCCTAGAAAAACCATTTTATGACTATTACTTAAAACAACAAACATACAGTTGATGAGTTCATTTTTGGATTTGGTGCTAACTAAAATCTATTGATTTCTAAAATGTTTTCAATGCATTTACAAAACAGCATTTACTAATGTTTTTATGATGTAGGTATAGACCCGCAGCCCACATGGACTGAGCCTGGCGTGTTGCAGTTCATGGAGTCTCAAAGAGGTGGACACGACTGAGCAACGAAACAGCAGACTGACAGGTTTAAATTTGTGCTTTTACAAATCACCTAAAAAGTGAAAGTGAAAGTCGCTCAGTCGTGTCCGGCTCTTTGTGACCCCATGGACTGCGGCCTGTCAGACTCCTCTGTCCATGGAATTCTCCAGGCAGGAATACTGGAGTAGGTTGCCCTTCCCTTCTCCAGGGGATCTTCCTGACCCAGAGATCAACCCAGGTCTCCCACACTGCAGGCAGATTCTCTACCGGCTGGGCCACCCATGTCAATCAATCGACCCCTCAAGGATGAGGCTGTTCTAACAGATTCCTAGTGATTCCTCCTGTCTCTCCCTTGGCCCACCCCTCCTGTACGCACACACAGATACCTCGTGAAGAGGGGGACTTTATCACGACAGCCTGCTCAGGCTTTCGATGAGGGTGAATGCAAACATAGGCAGGAGGGGTCCGTGCAGATGGACACCCAGCTGGGGCTGGACCCGTGCCTCTTTCCGACCCTGAGAACCTCTTTCCCCTCTGACACCCCAGGCACACTGCCTTTATTCCACACTTGGCACTCACGGCTTGATGTTTTAATAGAGTGTCCTAGAAGCTGAATTTTAAACTTTCAGATCGCAAACCTCTTGGTATCAGAGATAATACATCTTTCTTTTACTTTTCTGCAACAGTCAATGCATCCAATGAACATATGCGGTTCATCTGCTGTAACCAGAGGACTAGAAAACAGGAACCTCACACATGGTGACATCACTAAAAATGTTTAAACACTAGAACTTCACAACCGGTTTGAAAAGAGTGAGCAAATGGTTAAAAGAGAAGGACAGATGACCCGAGAGATGACCACAGAGAAGGGCCAGGCTGGATTAAAGAAGCCTTCCTGGAAGAATCGGGGTCTCTCCTGGGATGGAATTTGGATAATCAGAGAAAGTACAGAGTTTTATTTCAATCAATAAGAATAAATGTGTGACATTCTGAGGAAAAAGCAAACAATCTGTTCTGCTCTACAGGGATGACTGGATTTCTAACAAAGCTTAATTTGTCAAAAGCATAGTTTAATGGGATAAAAGGGGCTAGATTCAGAGAATGTGTGATAGGCAATCACAAAGTAATTTCTCTTCCAGGTATTTTAGCAACAATTTTTAAAATATTAGAAGTAGTTTTAAGCTGCATGGATTCACACTGAAATAATGTTTGTTGATACAAATGAACAAAAAATCCTAAAAACATCTCTTGTCCTTCAATTCACATGTTCAGGTGCTCTGGATTCTGCTATTTTTGACCCTGACCTTGACAATGTTTTGTGGAAGCATCCATAGACTCCAGTGATAAACCGTGAAGAGGAGAACCAGATGGGATCAGACCAGAACCTACAGACCAGATCAACACCTAGCCTTGGATATACATTGAAAGCTCTCACTGTTGTATAACCTCTCATATGTTTCTGCACTAACTTCAATGTGAATAGTTTAAGGACAAAGAAATAAACAAAAATCTTACCCTTAAAAAATAGCTTAAATATTTGATAAAGAATAAGATTGGCCTTCCATCCTGGCCTTCCAACTTCCTGACTTAAAATTCAGCATTCAAAAACTAAGGTCAGGGCATCTAGTCCCATCATTTTATGGCAAATAGATGGGGAAACAATGGAAACAGTGTCAGACTTTATTTTCTTGGGCTCCAGAATCACTGCAGATGGTGACTGCAGCCATGAAATCAAAAGACACTTGTTCCTTAGAAGAAAAGTTATGGCCAACCTAGACAGCATATTAAAAAGCAGAGACATTACTTTGCCAATGAAGGTCCGTCTAGTCAAAGCTATTGTTTTTTCCAGTAGTCATTTGTGGATGTGAGAGCTGGACTATAAAGAAAGCTGAGCACCAAAGAATTGATGCTTTTGAACTATGGTTTGGATAAGACTCTTGAGAGTCCCTTGGACTGCAAGAAGATCCACCCAGTCAATCCTAAAAGAAATCAGTCCTGAATATTCATTGGAAGGGCTGATGTTGAAGCTGAAACTCCAATAGTTTGGCCACATGATGAGAAGAGCTGACTCACTGGAAAAGACCCTGATTCTGGGAAAGATTGAAGGCAGGAGGAGAAGGGGAGGACAGAGGATGAGATGATTGGATGGCATCACCGACTCGATGGACATGAGTTTGAGCAAGCTCTGGGAGTTGGTGATGGACAGGGAGGCCTGACGTGCTGCAGTCCGTGGGGTCACAAAGAGTCAGACATGATTGAGCGACTGAACAGAACTGAACTAATGAGACTTTCAAAGCAATATCATCTTCTCAAAAATAATAATGTTAATCTGACATCCCTGAAGGTTGGGAGAAGAAAGAAAAAAGTTAAAGTAGAAGTTAAAGTTAACTCTATGAAAGCTCAAAATGGCTTTTACTTAAGAATCATGACTAAGAGCATTTGAGGTTTTGGGTAGAGTTGGGGTCTATTTCAAAAACTTGCCCTATCACATTTCAGGGTGTAATTGAATTGAAACAACAAAGACATGTGTGAATTCAAATGCTAAAATCAAATTATTAATCTTTTGTCTTACCTAAATATACTTCATTTTTTGATTAGTAAACAATTTAGGACTTAACTCTTAAAATGGATTTCTTTCTAGCTATTTTGGGGTTTGTTTTAGGGTTTAGAATTTCCCTATAAGAAAAACTATCGTTTACATTTTGCTTTGCTGGTTTAATAGTTATTCATGCACAAAGCACAAAAACAGGCCTCAAAACCATCAGCAAATTAACAGGAAGAAATCAGAGAGACCAAAGATTGTAAATGCATCACAAAAGAAGTACCACAGAAAATAAACTTAATGGCATCAAGATGAGCATCCTTAGATGAAACATATTTTAGGTCTGTTTTTTAACTCATTTTTTTAGTGACAAGCATAATTTGATTTGTTCTCCTTTTTGCATGGATAAAATACTAGGTGAATGTACAAATATGTTACTTAAGTATTTGAGAAATTTAAGAATATGGTGAATAAAACCATATTTTCAGTTTCCTCAAGTTATTCTCTTGTATTGAGCCTCAGGGAAATTTTAGCTTATGGGACTAAACATAATTTACGACCCTGTTCCGTTTAGTGAAAAAGTCTAAAGTGGAAGTCGCTCAGTCGTGTCCGACTCTTTGTGACCCCATGGACTCCATGGAATTCTCCAGGCCAGGATACGGAAGTGAGTAGCCTTTCCCTTCTCCAGGGGATCTTCCCAACCCAGAGATCGAACCCAGGTCTCCTGAATTGCAGGCGGATTCTTTACCAGCTGAGCCACAAGGGAAGCATCTCAATAAATCCCAGCTGTAGAAGGTGAAACCTCAGAGGGCCAAGGACCTTGATCCTAAATTTGTTTAGTCTCCACAGATCCTTTGACGGCACCCTGGGGTTAGTGAAGAGTGCTGTTTATTAAAGCCTCACTAAGCGCTCAGTGTTTTACATAAATTGTTCCTCACACTAACCCCAAAAGACACTCTTCCAGTCGTAAAAAGGAAGACGTTGAGATGCAGGAAAGCTGTCTGCCCAGGCAGAAACTGGCGGCGCGGACTCCGTTCCAGCCAGGCGACTCCAGCTACAGCTCTTCCGCCTCGCCTCCCAGACCCTCGAGGCTGCAGCTTGATGCTGTCTCCGGTTTAGACTCTGGAGTCTCGGTTTCCTGGCCCAGCGCTTTTCCCGTTATACCTCTGTCTCAGATAAGCACACAGTGACTTGGAAGTATGTCACGTCATTATTCCTCTTGACTATTCTGAAATAACATTAATGCACTTTTCCTGTTTTAAGACAAAACCTAAGCTGCTTGCTCCTTGCTTTGAACTCTATGGCTCTCTTACCCCACGTCAGTGTGAAAGACATCTCCAAAGAGACAAAGAAATCACACAAAAGAGTAAGACAAGCAAGCCAACATAAAGGAGGAAAAATCCAAGCAAGCGCTTACATGAGAAGATGTGCGGGTGGGATACACGCATGTGAAATAGTACTTGGCATCATTATTTACCAGGGACACGCAAATATAAAAGCACAAGGAGGTAACACCTCATATCAGTTATCAACTAAAATGACCAATATTAAAACGACTGACAATACCGAGTATTGAAGGGTTAGAATAAGGAACTCGAATTCTCATTTGTTCCCAGTAGAAATGTAACTTAGTGACACCTCTTTAAAAATCAGCTTGGTAGTTTCCTTGAAAGCTAAAAATACACTTAAAATGTGATCCAGCAATGACCTTCCCAGTTACTTATCCAAGAGAAAAAGAAACAGCATCCATACAAAGATCTGTATACAAAGGCCCATGGAAATGTTATTTATGAGAGCTAAAACTGGAAACACTGCAGGGCCTGTCTACAGCTGAATGGATGAACCGGTAGGCTGCACCCACATGTTGCACTGTTACTCACAAAGATTTCTACTGAAACAGGAGCAACAGACACATGTCTAAATCATAAGGGTGACAGAAAGAACAGAAAAGAGCGCACGCCATGATTCCATTTACACGAGACTCCAAGGTCAGTTCTAATCTCTGCCTATAGAAGTGGTGTCCATGGTTTCTTGGAGCCAATAGCACGCAGTGGTGATTGGCTAGGGAGGAATTTTGGAGGTTGATGAAAAATGTCCCTGTCTTCATTGTAATGATGTTTATATAAATACATACCTTGTCAAAATACGCCAAACTTTGTACTTAAAATGGGTACATTTTAGTGAATAAAGCTACCTCAGTAATATTGAGTTAAGAATAAAAAGGAAATGTGTTTTTCGGGGACTTTGCTGAGGACAGTGGCCCAGGAGACCCAGGCCAGATGCTCCCAGGAAATGTTCCAGACAGGTGAGGGGGCGCACAGTGTCCTTTGGGGATTGGATTAATTTGCTAGAGCAGCTCGTAGAACTCAGACCAACATTCCAGTTACTAGATGACTGATGACTGGTCTGTTATAAAGGGTGAGACCTGGGAGCAGCTGAGAGATGCGAAGGACAAAGTGTGGGAAAGCGTGTGGAGCGCCCATGCGCTCTCGGGGGCCACCCTGCAAGTCTCCCCGTGTTCACCAACCTGGAAGCTCTCCAGCTCTGTCCTTTTGGGTTTCTACGGAGGCTTTATCAGGCAGGGACAGTTAATGAAGATTAGCAGTTGGTGATCCAACTCAACCTCTAGCCCTCTGCCTCCCCAAGAGGTTGGGTAAGGACTGGGAGGTGGGATTGCAAGTTCCAGCCCTCTGCTGGCAACAAGCCCCACCCCAGGGGCTTTCCAAAAGTTGCTTTATTAACATAACAAAACACACCTTTATAATTCTTATTAGAGGAAATTCCAAGGGTTTAAAAATTCTGTGCCAGAAACAGAAATGAAGACCAAATATATATATATATATATATGTTTCTTACTGTATGTGTGAGTCACTCAGTCGTGTCCAACTCTTTGGGACCCCATGACTGCAGCCCATCAGGCCCTTCTGTCCACGGAATTCTCCAGGCAAGAATACTGGAGGCTGGTCCCATTCCTTCTCCAGGGGATCTTCCTGACCCAGGGATTGAAGCTGGGTCTCCTGAATTGCAGGCAATTCTTTATCATCTGAGCCACCAGGGGAAGCCATATTATTGTCAGCTAAAATCAATGCACAATGTGAGAGGTGAGAGTTAAGTTTTATTTGGGGCAAAATGAGGAGTATAGCCTGGAAGACAGCATCTCAGCTAACTCTGAGGAGCTCTTCCAAAGTGGCAGCGGGGAGGGGTTCAGCGTTACATGATTTTCCTGGAGGGGGCGCGTGCCATCAAGCAGCTGGCTTTACAAATCACAGTTTCACAAATCCTGAGTAGCTCTTCAGTTGCCCCCATGGGGTAGGACTGACAAAGCCTGGGCTTTCCTTTCCAACCCACCTCCCACTTGGTTGCAAACTCTTCCCTTCTTTCGCAGGGGACAAGGCACACTGGTCCTGAGATGTTTCTCAGACTGGGTGGTCAGATGGGCCTCGGCAAGGCGTTTGACATTATCCACGCTGGAGAAAATAACACTTGAAATCGGTTGTTTGAGACACTGTTACTGACATGGTCGAAACTTCAACTAAATTAAAGATAATTTGTCAGAATTAATTATATATCCATGAAACTTGTATTCTTTCCTAGAAACATATTCTCTAACTTGATGCAACCTTCACAAATTTCATTTGCAAAATACTTTACATTTTGACAAATACTGTGTCTCAGTCTAATCCTTCCGTTGCCAAATTCGGGATGACCAACGCTCTCTCATTTTATCCACTTGTCTCCCTGGGTCCAGCTGACCAGCCTTCTCTTTCTTCATAAGTCTTATTTGCGATGCTTACTGCAACATTAATTACAATTGAACAACATAAGTACAGACAAATTAGTGTGCCAATCATTACATTTTAACATGACATTCCACTTTGCAGGAAAATGCTTTAGCATTTTGTTTGCTATTTTCAAAAGTTAAATATTGTATTTGAAAAAAGTTGATAATTTTGACAAGTATTATACAAAAAGCTCTGAGGTTCCTACCTAAGGGTTATATCCTCATTTGACAACTAAACCAAATCTGTGGAATTTACATGAAAAGAGGAGGACTAATTATGTAATCTGTCACCAATAAACTGCCAGTAGGCAACAAGCACCCACGCTTTGTGGAGAAAATGATATTACAGAGTCCCAGCTCTTACAGCCCCCAGAACTGCATCCAGTTTTGCTCACAACTCTGCGGGCCTCCCCTTTAGCAGGGGTGAGCACACATTTTAAGTTAAAGGATCCATAGATAAGAAAGGGAGCTGCAAACAGCAATGAAAAACAGATAGAGTCAGCTGGGACCAAGATGGCAAGGAATCTGACCTCCAACAGACCCCGAGTCTCATCACGTGCTGGTTTTACTACATTAGACAGTTACATGACACACCCACCTTGGTGTGGACCAGGCATTAAAGACCGAAAATGGATAAAAAGACGGTGGCATCCCACTCCCTTAAAAAGCCCGCCCCTTCCCAGGGTGAGTGTCAAACACGTCGGTCACCCGTGAGCGGGCTCACTCATCCCAGTGTCTTCACGCTTTAGAACCAAGCCCCCTCGCCGGTGGGGAGTTGATCTGGCTAAGTGCCCACGTCTCCGTGCTGCGGCCGGTGAGCAGAGCTTGAGCCACGCTCTCTTCGGCTTCAGTTTCCAAGCAGAAAAAGAACCCTTCCCCACCGAGGCGGGGAGCGTCAACTGGGGCTGTGGCAGAGGCCAGTAAGACTTGATTTGGTAACACAGGTTCCTCATTTCTTTTAAAAGCCTGAATTTTAATACACCATAATTTGAAGAGTATAACTTTGATCCTAATTACTTTCTCCAACATTAGGTACCAGAATTAAGGACCTCTTTGTATTTGTATATTTTAGAAATACATCTCAGCTGTTTGGCCCTTCCTGTGTTTATTTTAGAAAGTTTCCCGATGACTGACTCTCGCGGCTTTGCCAGTATCCCTCTGTTTAGTCTAATGGAGATGAAAAATCAAATTAACCAGGTGCAAGTGTTATGGCAATTAATTGTTTAACAAGTAAAGGTGAAACCTGCAATCAGTGAGAGAGGCATGGTTTGGAATGATAATAAAATCAAAGCTCCATCTCATCACTGAAATAAATTTTGTCTGAGCTTAAAGGAATAAAAAGTTAAAAAAATTTTTCTAGCAAAATGGTAGATTAGATATTCCAATTAACTCTCCCATTATAATTAATCAAAAATTCTACATGAATATATGCTTGTGCATTAACATGGGCATAAGTGTGTGTGCGTGCGTGTCTGAGTGTGAATGTCACTCAGTCGTGTCTGACTCGTTGTGACCCCATGACTGTAGCCCTCCACGCTCCTCTGTCCATGGGATTCTTCAGGCAAGAATACAGCAGTGGGCTGCCATTTCCGTCTTCAGGGGACCTTCCCAACCCAGGGATCGAACCCAGGTCTCCCACACTGTAGGTGTATTTTTACGACCTGAGCCACCAAGGAAGCCCCCCGACCCCCCGACACACGCACACACACAGAGCTGGAAATACTGGGAAACTCAGAAGCTGGACTTGGTTAAATGCGTCCCTGAAGCCAGCTTTCCCTGGCCCATCGACCGGCCCCGGTGAAACACATGCCGTGGTTGACAGCCCTTCTATAGTCTGGTGCAGACAGGGCCCCGCACAGAACCTCGCCGCCTCCTTGAGACGAGGGGAGGGCTGGACATTCGGGGAGACCGAGGCAGCCGGAACTTGCAGGGCAGGGAAGGGGGCTGCTGCAGAGCCCAAACTCTGAGGGTCTTCACGGGGCATGTGTTTTTATACAAAATACATCTTTTTGATTCTGCACCTGAGTAAGGGGGTCTTTTCCAAACTGCCTGAGGCTGACGGAGGGCAGAACTTTTCTTCCTGCGCTGGCTGGCCGGGGGCACGGACTGCTCCCCAGACGGCTGTGCCAGCTTTGGCACCAGATCTGTTTGTCAGAAGGAAACTCCCCAAAAGGGGCCTTGCTGGAGCTGCCAGAGGTGGACCCCCCGCAGCTCGGGGTCGCAGGCCTTGGTCCTCAAGCTGAACCGCGGGTGAAACAAGCATCCGCCACTGGAAAGAAGGGTGATGACAGGCGTGCCAGGCACATGGAGACTCACAGGAATGTTAGATTCAACAGCACATGCTGGTACTAGCACTGGATAAAGCAGACTTTAAATAAAAGACAATGCATTATTAGAGGAATGGTCTCTATGTAATGAGTAACGTTTAAGTTACAAGTTAAGTTACAAATAATAATATTTACATTGAAAATTGTATGCATTGAGTAAAATAACCTCAGACCACATAAAACAAAAAATCAAAGAATTCCTGACATAAACTGGAAAAATACCAGTGTAGTGGAAGATTTTAGTATAACTCCCAGAGAATAGAAAACCAAGTAAGAATATAGACGATATGAAAAGCTTTCAGAAACAATAACCTAAAGAACACCCAGAGTAATGAATAAACCATACCCATAGAACATTTTAAAAAATTGACGACATATCAGTCATGAAACAAATCTTTAATAAGTTGAAGGAATTGATTTTATATAAATAATATTATCTATCAGATATATAACTGTTTGAAATCATATCATATAAAATCTCATAGAGTTGGAAATTTTAAAGTACATTTTAAAATAAATCATGGGTTGAAAAAGAAATCACAAGGGAAAATTAACAAATGTTTTGCATGGAAAAACAAACAAAACAAAAAACTACATACTAAAACTTGAGTGTTCAACTAAAACAGTACTTTAAGGGAAATGTATAGGCTTAAAGGCTTACGAAAATATAAGAATGACTAAATATTAATGAGAAGTGCGTGTAGAGTAATCCTGAAGAAAGGAAAGGAAAGTCAAATAGAAAGACAAACAGAAACTAATAAACAAAGCGACCTTACAACAGGGAAGACAAACAAAGCTAAACTAATACATGTGATTTTAAACAGCCAGTAAATAGATGGAGAAAAATATAGAAATGGTATAAATAAACCACAAGGTTATTAAAAAGAAACACAGCTATAATGCTGCCGAGATTAATGTTATGAAAAGCTTTATTACATTAAATTTGAAAACATATTAAATTGACAACTTTCCAGAAAAGCGTAACATAAGAGACTTACTGAAAGCGAAAACAATCTTCTGTAAAGATGATCTAACCCGCAGTTAAAAATCCTTCAACAAAAAAAGAACACCACTTTTAAATAAATATACTGGTAAATTCAAGGAAATGTTCAAAAAAGAAATAACTTAATCTTACACTAACTAGAATGTAGAAAGTAAGCTCCCTGTTGTAATTGACAAGGCTAACAAACACTGCACAAAGATGTCATGAAAATTGAAAATTAAACTCCACCTTGGTCAGAAACTCAGATGCTAAAATCCTTTGCATCTAATAACAAACAAAGCAAATGTATTCTGTAAAAAATAAAATACATAAGGACTACATACAGCTTATCCCAGGAATGCGAGGTTACCAAAAATCAGTTAACACTGTCCATGGAATTCTCCGGGCCAGAACACTGGAGTGGGTTGCCATTTCCTACTCCAGGGGATCTTCCCAGCCCAGGGCCCGAACCCAGGTCTCTGCTGCTCTCCCACACCGCAGGCCCAATCTTTACTGCTGAGCCACCGGAGAAGTCCCGTTGACTACAGAACGAGTTTAAAGGAGAAGCTCCGTATGATCAACTCAATTAATGCCAGACTCAGTTGTGTTTGATGTGTGTTTAATAATAAAGCATCAATATCATTATAGCCATAAACTCTGCCTTATTCAGGATGGACCTACTTTCAAATGCTGTACTTGTGAAACAAAAGGACCCCTTTTCCACTCAAAAGTGTCCAGGTTTATGACAATACATTTTATGGCAATCCAAATGGAAGATAGTTTTCTAAACCCGATACGTCACATCCCAGAAGTCCTACGGCAGCTGTTACACACGAGAGCAAAAATCTCAGGACTACTCGCTTAAGTTGAGCATGGCTGGTGTAACGTTTCCATTCAGCTTTGCCCTGAGATTTTAACCTGTGAAATTTGGTTTTGGCTTGTTTTTAAAGTGTATATATAAGGATCGGAAAGCAAGATGTTAAGGTATTATACTTAAGAATGATGCGACTGTCTACATATAAAACTCAAACAATCTATAAACTCAGCATTAATAAGCCATCGGTCTGGTTTTTGGTAGAAAATGAGTGCAGAATATCAAGTGCAATGTTATATACCATATATCGTGAATGAAGGTCACTAATTACAACATCTTTTTCTTAAAGACACAAGTGCCTGGGGATAAATATAGTGTTGGAATAGGGAGAGAAACATTAATTCATGGAAAATAATTAAAAAATCCAGAAACTGACTCATGGAATTATGAAAGCATTATTTAAGACAGGGCTTCCTAGGTGGCTCAGTGGGTAAAGAATCTGTCTGCAATGCAGGAGACACAGGAGCCACGGGTCTGATCCCTGGGTGGGGAGGAGCCCCTGGAGGACAACCCTTTCCATCATTCCTGCCTGGAGAACCCTATGGAATGAGTCTGGTGGGTGACAGTCCATGGTGTCAAAAAGAGTTGGACATGACTGAGCAGGACCTCCACATACATGTCTTGCTAGAAACTTCCATCTAAATACATGTGCTTAAAAGAGAAACCTGCCTTTTACAACTCAAAATAAACGACAGCAGGATGCCAGGAAGCGGCGGGCAGGACGTCTCAGCTGCCCGGGGTGAAGGGCAGCGTCTCAGAGATGCGAGTGGCCAGAGAAGGCTTCCCTCCCAGCAATGCCGCCGGATTCCAAGAGACGCCGCTGAAAGCCCCACACACCCGGCGACTCAGCGTGTAGTTAAAACAGAAAGAAACACGCCTGAGAGGCACACGCAGAGGCCAAAGGAGTCATCGCACGCGGGAGGGAAGGCGGTGAGCAGAAGGGGCACACAGTCCAAGCTGAGGCTGTCTCACTGGGGGCAGCGGACCAGGGGTCAGTGAGGCCGGAGAGGCCCGCCCCAGGGGACGGCGGCCTCCGGAGCGAGGGCCTCTGTGGAGACCCCGGGGGTTCCAGCGAGGACTGGGGGGCAGGTAGTGGGGGTCTGAGACCCCCGGAGCTGGTTGTCCTCCCTCTCAGCCCCTTCCACGAGGTGCAGCATGCACGTGCTGTGTCCAGAGAGGTGGACGCTGGGTTTGGGAGGCCCGGGGTCACTGTCCACCTCCAGGGGCTTGGGGGAAGTTGACCAACACCCCGAAGGCGGGACAGAAAAGACCCTGCATCTAGTGTGGCTCCCAGCAAGCCGTACGCCAGCCTCATGGCTCCAGCGGTCCCAGTGGCCACCAGTAAGGTCACGCTTTGGGTGGAAAACCCTTTGGCCACTGGACAAAGCCCAGGACAGAGACTCACTGGCAGAAGCCCAGGGGAGGGTCGGCTGCACCAGCGGACCTGGGGGCTTTGGTCAGCGGCAGCACTGGAAAGATCCAGCCAGTTCACACCATAACCCTGCCAGCCCCCTGGGCCAGGCCGAGGGTCTCCAACCCTGGACGGGGCCTCGTGCTGCTCCGGGGGCACCCCTCCAGCTCTGACGCCTCTAACCCCAAACCCAGACACCGCACACCCTCCCTGCCGGGGTCGCCCCCACACAGATGGAGGAGGCATGAGTCGGGAAACCTGGGGATCTCCTCTCACCTC
This sequence comes from Alces alces, assembly GCA_015832495.2. Classification (NCBI taxonomy): domain Eukaryota; kingdom Metazoa; phylum Chordata; class Mammalia; order Artiodactyla; family Cervidae; genus Alces; species Alces alces. Next base: position 36,107,598 of record JADEYB020000007.1, read on the forward strand.
CACGAGGGCCTCTGCCCCCCGCCCCGTCCTGGATCTCCAAGACTGGTCTGCGCGGTTTCCTGAGTCTCCAGCCTGACTGGACGTGGTGGCTCAGGAGGAGAGCGCACCGGGGGCTGTGGTTTCTCGTCCTCCATGTGTCAATATTTGAATGTGTCTCTGTGAAGAAGCCCCAGATCCTCTAAAGTTGGATTCACCTGGCAAGTATCTTTCCTCCAAGACTCCTGCAAGGGCTTTATGGACATAGGAACGTTTGTGATAGAATTTAAGGAAGGTCACACATCATCTGCTTTCTCCGATTGCATTTCCTGTGTCATGCTGACCCCCACGTGGGCATCTTTGGTTGGTCTGTAGGCCTTGGTTGGTCCCCATTGCCACCCCCCCAGCACTTGGCAGCCGAAATGTGCTTCTGGCCCACAGTTCCTCCAGGGTCTGGACGTCTTGGCAGTGTCTGCAAAGCCATGTGCCAGGTGGCAGAAGACAGATTCCCCTTCATGGGCCTTGGGTTGGAGCGGATGGATGTGTAGTGAGCTTCAGAGTTAGACAGAGGCTGTCAGTCCTCTGGGGGATGAGGCTGGGGAAATAGGCCCTCTGCCCACTTCCCTGGGCTCACGGCTCCGGAAGAAAGCCTCAGTGTCCTGCTGGGACTTGCATGTCCGGGGGGAGCAGGTGGAACGGGGATTCCCACCAGGGTTCAGCCTCAGCACTACCCTGTCTCTGGGGGGCAGTGGCCAGGCCTGTGCGCTGACGTGCAGGTACTCTGGTTTTAAAGCCCCAGAATTAAGGGTGAAACAGTGAAAACCAGAGAGATCAACTCTTTTGGCTACACACTTATCATTTTCCTCTTTTCCTTCCTCAGATAACCTTGGTTTTATTCAAGTACCTACCCCTCCCCATCCCCGATCTCAGAGGATGCTGACCCCACTGGCTGTTCCCTACCTGGGGCTGATGAAGACGATGCTACAGACGGAAGCCTGAACCCTGGAACCCACAGCTTGGCATCGTCAGAGCCTCGACTGCATTTAGAGTCGAGGCCTTGAAGAAGTAAGTAAGGTAAAATGAGGTCATTAGGATGGGCCCTAATGCACTGGGGTGTCCTTATAAGGTGGAGATCTGGACACAGATACACACAGAGAGACAATCTGGTGAGGACACGGGCAGCAGACAGCCGTCCGCATGCCCAGGACAGAGGCCTCGGGGACCCCGCCTGCCTCACCTGGACTCAGCCTTCAGTCCCCGAGACTGTGGGACGGCCGCATCCGCTGGTTCGGCTGCTGGCACCATTACAGAGCCACACGGACCACGGGGAGGGCAGGGCACGGGCCAGCCTTCCTCCCCTCGCCCACGACCCGGCACGCTGCCCTCCAGCCTCAGAGCTGGCCGGGACGCACGACCCTTTGTGTCCTCTGAGACGGGGCGCTTCACCGGGAGTTGCTACCTGCAGCTGAGCACCTCTAGTGAGTCCTCCTGCCGAGACCAGCGCCGCCACCATCCCGCCCCGACCGGTGCGTGAGCGCCAGAACCTCACCGCCGCGACGACCACCGTTCCGGCATCACAGCTGCCGCTCCGCCCCTGCCGCCGCCTCTGTGACTCTCCCCGCTCTCCCCGCTGGCCTGGCCCCCGGGTCAGCTCAGTCGCTCGGTCGTGTCCGACTCTCTGCAACCCCGGGACCGCAGCACGCCAGGCCTCCCTGTCCATCCCCATCTCCCGGAGCTTGCTCAGACTCCCGGCCATCGAGTCAGGGATGCCATCCCACTGCCCTGCATTCCGTACAAAGCAGGCACCATTTCAAGAACTTGGACTCCAGTAACTCCTGCCTCCCCTGGCAGGCGCCGGCGCTGGATTCTCTGCTCCGGCTTCCTGGGTCTGGAGGGGTGATGATTGTCCCGGGCTGACTCAGAAGAGCCGGCCGCGGGCCAGGCATCTGGTTCATGAGAACCAGGAGACCCGGGGTTCGGCCATGACCCCTGCTAGTGGGGGTCAGTGAGGGGGCCCAGGGCCCGGGTTTAAAGGCAGGGCAGGCGCGAGGGCGGGGACTAGAGCGGGGTCCCATTCTTGAGGGGGGCCCTGCCAGGACAGAGGGGCGCGAGGACAAAGACGCGGGGTCCCCGCCAGACGGAGCCCGAGGCCTGTGAGTGCCTGACGGGCAGCGGGCGTCGAGAGAAGAAACGCTTGCAGCCACCTGGCCTGTGGGCGTCCTCGTTCGATGGGTGCTTCGTGGGCATTTTCCCGACCTTGAAAGCGAGCGAGGTGCTCCGGGCTGAGGACAGGCCTGGAGCCTCTTCCTGCGGGAATGAACCGCGATTTCCGCCCCGTGCCGCCCGCGGAAAGGCACGGTGACGTCTAACTGCTGCCGCAAACGCTCCGCGAGCCGCTGGCCTCGGCGGGCTGGCTCCCGGCCACGGTCCCCGCGAGGGCGCCCGCGCCCCGGGTCAGCCGGCACAGCGCCGGGGCCGGACCTCGGTGCTCCCGTGAAGTGTCGGGCTGCCGCCATCCTTTGCTCACATAATGTTTTCAGTGTTTGGGGCCCTGAGCAGAAAGCCGCAGGGACGCCTCCGCGGCTGCCGCGCCCCGGGAGGCCTTGAGGCCGGCGCGGCGGGGGCTCCGTGGGATACGGACCCGGACGGGCGGCCCCTCCTCGGCCTCCCGGGCCCGCGGGGCCCAGGCTGACTGCACGTCTCCAGGCTGCGGCCGCTCTTTCAAAGGGTCTTGGCAGAGATTTCATAAATCAGCCGATGGTTCTATCCGGGTTCCCGGGCCCTGGTCAGACGCCTGGGAAGCCGTTGTCTTACTAGCCATCCAGAGGCTCTTTCTTAATATTAGTGTTCAGCACTTGCAAATCAGCTTTTTAGAAGGCCTTTTAAGTGTAGTTGTTTATTATGGGGAAGAATAAACACCGCATTTACAAAGAGATTCTTCAGAACTGTAAAATATGACATATTTAATGGGGATGGGACAATGTGATACAACCTCCAAGACTTCATAAAACTTTAAATAAAATTAACACGCATAACTTTTCATATACCCATGTCAAAGTGTCTTCAACTTGCCAGAAGCAAGCATATATAATCTCAGCCCTTTTTAAAACCGCACTAAAGTTTGAATTCTTATCTCAGTTTGTCAAGTGCTTTTTATGAGGCTGGAATGAAGTCAGGGATGATATGTTTTAATGACACAAACGTTCCTGTTTGATGTTCTCCATCCCGGGAGGTGGGGAGGCAGGCCCTCCTCCAGATGGTTCCTTGGGAGGGTGACTCAGCTGGTCCTCCTTTATCTTGGGCACTATTTGCTTGGCCTGCTTTTCCCATCCTTTTGCTTTCAATCTGCTTGTGACCTTGAATCTCACGTGTTCAACATCCAGCCTTATCCCACTTCCTTCCCTCCACGTGCCAAGAAAAACAGACAGAGCCCACCGCGGCTTCCGGGTCTCCGGAGGCGGGAGGGTGGCCAGGCTGCCCTCACCCACGTCTGTGCTGCAGTCTGCCCAGACCCCTTCCCACTGCCGGGCCGCTTGCGCAAACGCTAACCCTGTTTCTCGTGCCACAGCCATTCTGCTTCTGTGTGAGGGTCAGCCCTGGGCAAGGCTCGTGTAGCAGAGAGAACAAATGAACTGTGTCACCTGGGGTTCAGGGAATGGGCTCTTGCCATTCACCTGCACCTGGAACTTTTGTTTGAACAGCTTTTTGAAGTTTACATAATATAAAATTCACCTCTTTTAAGTGTACAAATTAAAGATTTTTATAAATGTACAAACGCATTTATGTTGTACAGCCATAACCACAATCCAGACCCCCCCGCCAAAAGATCTCTTGGACTCAATTACAGCCAACCCTCATTTCCACATAAAGCCCAGGCAATTATCAATCTACTTTTTTATCACTATAAATTTGCCTTTTCTGGACATTTCATATAAATAGAACACAACACACTGTCTTTTGCATTTAGCTTCCTCAACTTAGCACAGTGTTTTTTCAAGCTTCTGCCTTGTTGCAACACGTGGTTTATGCTTTCAGTACTGAATTCTATCCCACTGTGTGGACATACCACAAACTTTCTCCATTCACAAGTTGATGATCATTTCGCTTGTTTCCATGTTTTATTCATTATGAATAAAACCACTCTGAGCATTTGTGTGCAAGTCTTCATGCAGACACAGGCTTTCACTTCTTTGGGGGTGAGTAGATTGGAGTAGAACTTCTGGGTCAGATGGTAGCTTTGTATTTTGTTTTTAAAGAAACTTTCCAACTGTTTTACAAAATGGATAAACCATTTTACATGCCAATTGACAATGTGTGGGGGCTCCCATTTTGAGCATTTGCGGACTGAGTGCCTTTCTTATTTTAGCCACTCTACTGAGTGTAAAGCAATATCTCAGTGTAGTTATAATTAGCATTTCCTTAATAACTAATGAGAGAAGATACCCCTCCTCCAAGGTAAGGAGCAGCCATGAAGAGATACCCCAAGTCCGAGAGAAACCCAAGTAAGATGGTAGATGTTGCGAGAGGGCATCAGAGGGCAGACACACTAAAACCATAATCACAGAAAACTAGCCAATCTGATCACAGGACCACAATCGTGTTTAACTCAATGAAACTAAGCCATGCAGTGCGGGGCCACCCAAGACAGTCGGGTCATGGTGGAGAGGTCTGACAGAATGTGGTCCACTGGAGAAGGGAATGGCAAACCACTTCAGTATTCTTGCCTTGAGAACCCCATTAACAGTATGAGAAGGCAAAATGATAGGATACTGAAAGAGGAACTCCCCAGGT